>SJYA01000655.1:857580-946428 GCA_006410615.1 Neotragus moschatus
TTTTCAAGGCAAGAGTACCAGAATGGGTTGCCAGTTCCTTCTCCAAGGGATCTTCCTGACCCAGGGATAGAACCTGGGTCTCTCACATTATGGGCAGATGCTTTACCCTCTGCGCCACCCGGGAAGTAGTGGGAAAGGTGAAGAAGGATAAATTAGGGGTTTAGGATCAACAGACACACACTACTATATATGAAATCTATAAACAACAAGGATCTACTGTACAGCATATCTTACAATAACCTGTGATGGGAAAGAATCTGAAAAGAAAGTATATATGTACACATATATGTGTGTGTCTATGTATATATATGCTGAATCACTTTGCTTTGAAACTAACACAACATTGTAAGTCAACTATACTTCAATAAAAAAATTTAAATTAAAAAAAAAGGCATTCACTTAGTGATCATGCTGAATTACACACACCCTAAATAGGTATGGTGCAGGTTTAGAAAAGGCAGAGAAGACACCCCTGAAATGACTTTCTACCAGTATGCCCCAGTTATGCCATAATTTAGGATATACAAGCCTCATAAAACTCCACGATGTTCATTGCAGTTTAACTTATCCCCATTTTACAGACCACATCTTACAGATCCCATGCCAGTCTCATCTTCTCTATTTCTCATTTCAACTGCAAAATGCATTAAAGACCGAGTAATAAACCACCAGGATCTGTGGTGGTGCTAAAATATAATTTAAGAGCATTCCCCGAAAGACACTGGGATTTTTAAAACGCCCTTCCAGTGTATGCATTAATAAAGTTAGACACCAGAGGTGGAAGAAGAGTTGGAAGTTCAGGGTATCAGGTCATCACCCAAATCTGAGTCTCTGAATAAAATAAAGACAGCTTTCTTTGCAAGACCAAAATATCAAAGTGTGTTGCCTAAAATAGCAATTTCATCCTGTAGCCACATTATGCATTCACGGCAAAAGGCAGATCTTAATCTTGGGCGACACACAGACTATCTGAAAGAGACCAAGTTCAAAGAACAAAGTTCACAGATCTTATAGCAAGCATGCTGTAGGGTCAGTCACATTGAGGGTTGTAGTATAAAGAAAGCAGAGCGCCAAAGAGTTGATGCTTTTGAACTGTGGTGCTAGAGAAGACTCTTGAGAGCCCCTTGGACGCAAGGAGAGCCAACCAGTCCATCCTAAAGGAGATCAGTCCTGGGTGTTCATTGGAAGGACTGGTGTTGAGGCTGAAACTCCAATACTTTGGCCACCTGATGCAGAGAGCTGACTCATTTGAAAAGACCCTGATGCTGGGAAAGATTTAGGGCAGGAAGAGAAGGGGACGACAGAGGATGAGATGGTTGGATGGCATCACCAACTTAATGGACATGGGTTTGGGTAAACTCCAGGATTTTATAATGGACAGAGAGGCCTGGTGTGCTGCAGTCCATGAGGTCACATAGAGTCAGACATGACTGAGCAACTGAACTGAACTGAAATTGAACACCATCAGTATGAAAATAAGAGCGTTGTAAGCTGCCACTGGACCATCCCTGGGAACACGTGTCTCCTAAGGAAAATTAGGCCGGCCGTCTGCATCACCAGCACTGCTTGCCTTCGCGTCCGGGTGTCTCCGGGAATCACCTGAAATGAGCTGGAAACTGGGATCACATCCTTTCTGATCATGGCTGGACATGATGGAGAGAGGATGCCTGGGTGTATAAATTCACATCCACACCCAGCGGCAGCTTCCAGCAGGGAAGGAGAAAGTGTCAAAGGGCAGACCAAACCGTTTTCTTCATCCTCCTCCCTCTCCTTTCAGCACCTCCTCCATCATCCTCAACCTGCCTTTCTGGCTCCATCCCCAAAGCTGCGCCTTCATTTAGAATCTTACAGGTACTCCTGAGCTTCATCTAGAAATTAAAGGCTAACAGTTGGGTTAGACACCGTGTCTTTCTTTTCTGCCCCCAGAAGGAATTTGAACCTGTACATTATACATTGGTAAAAACCCACGGAATATACATCACCAAGAGCAAACCCTCACCTAAACTATGGACCTCACTGTTTGGACTAGAGTTGCATTGCTAAATTCAGTAGTCCAGGGCACATGTGACTACTTAAATTCAAATTCATCTCACACACTTGTAAAGTAATGATCAANACCCACGGAATATACATCACCAAGAGCAAATCCTCATCTAAACTATGGACCTCACTGTTTGGACTAGAGTTGCATTGCTAAATTCAGTAGTCCAGGGCACATGTGACTACTTAAATTCAAATTCATCTCACACACTTGTAAAGTAATGATCAAAATTCTCCAAGCCAGGCTTCAGCAATATGTGAACCATGAACTTCCAGATGTCCAACCTGGTTTTAGAAAAGGCAGAGGAACCAGAGATCAAATTGCCAACATCTGCTGGATCATCGAAAAAGCAAGAGAGTTCCAGAAGAACATCTATTTCTGCTTTATTGACTATGCCAAAGCCTGTGACTGTGTGGATCNCTGGGAAAGATTGAGGGCAGGAGGAGAAGGGGACGACAGAGGATGAGATGGTTGGATGGCATCCCTGACACAATAGACATGGGTATGGGTGGACTCCTGGAGTTGGTGACGGACAGGGAGGCCTGGCGTGCTATGGTTCATGGGGTCACAAGGAGCTGGACACGACTGAGCGAATGAACTGAACTGAAATTCAATTCACTTCCTCAGTCACATTCACCACATCCCAAGGGCTCAAAGGACCCACGTGGCTAGTGGCTACTGTTTTGGACATGACCACAACAACCCAGAACACTGTTTCTGTAGAAAGAACCAGTAGGCACGGCTAGCCTAAAGCATGGACCCGCAACCTTTTTTATGGAAAAGGCTATAAAGTAAGAGTTTTAGGTTTTGTGAGCCAACGAAACTACCCACTGTAACTACTTAGCACTCCCTTTCAGTGTGAAAACAGCCATAGACAATATGCAAATTAATGGGCACTGTTGTGTTCCAATAAAACTTTATTTATAACAATGAAATTTGGTTCCTAGAGGAACCATTCCTGATCCAGGGACATCTGACTCCAGGAGATCTTAAATTACTGCAGGGCATCTATCCACAGGCACCACAAGTAGTAGCTGTATATTGACTAAACAAATAATATGTCTAGCATACACCTGGACCTTTATTTATCAGACTATCTCTATATTATCATGATGGATAAAATACAAATCCATTTAAAGCCATTACCACTTTCAAAGGAGCCTATGTCATTGTATATTATTCTCAAGAAATGAACCATGAAGTTTATCTCTTTTATTATGTTTCTCTAATACAAGTAATGCATCTTTGGTTTAGAAAAACCAGAAAGCAGAATTTAAACAATAGGAAAGGAAAAGGAGATTATCTGAGTTCCTCTTCAGGAGATTTTTAGCCACTGTTAATAAGCACAAATATGATTCCTTTGTTTGTAGCTATATTCTTTGTACCTAGAACAGTGCCGAATGCATGATAGGTGCTCAATAAACACTTGTCAAATGAAAAAAAAAGGAGACTGAATATTACAAAAAGAGGAGTGTTGATAAACAGATTTTAGGAATTTTGTAACTTTACTACATTAGTAATGCTGGGTGGATGTAAGAGTTTCCAGCGTGATCTATGGTTTGTTGATAGACTATCAAAGGGATCTGTGACCTGAGCAGGTAGAGAACCTCTCCAGTCCTTCCCAGGCGCGCACCCACAAGTCTGTGCATTTCTGACCATCGATGACTGAGCTCCCTAGAGAAGCAGGCATTTCTCCCAGGGCAGTCTTCTGTAACTAACTGAAGCCATCGGTCTGAATTCAAACCATTCCAGGTGGAAGAGCTGTCGGGTTTAAACAGAATTCACTCGAGAAAAATGGGGAAGGAGGTTTTTATGTCTTTTTCTAAGTCTGGAGACAAGGATCCAGCATACAGAGAAACATTTTCTGTCGTCTTCCCAAGGAGTTCAAGCTTGATGCACCTTCTTGGAGCCCTGTTAGTTCAGGAGGCTCGAGTGCGATCTTAATGANACAAAAAGAGGAGTGTTGATAAACAGATTTTAGGAATTTTGTAACTTTACTACATTAGTAATGCTGGGTGGATGTAAGAGTTTCCAGCGTGATCTATGGTTTGTTGATAGACTATCAAAGGGATCTGTGACCTGAGCAGGTAGAGAACCTCTCCAGTCCTTCCCAGGCGCGCACCCACAAGTCTGTGCATTTCTGACCATCGATGACTGAGCTCCCTAGAGAAGCAGGCATTTCTCCCAGGGCAGTCTTCTGTAACTAACTGAAGCCATCGGTCTGAATTCAAACCATTCCAGGTGGAAGAGCTGTCGGGTTTAAACAGAATTCACTCGAGAAAAATGGGGAAGGAGGTTTTTATGTCTTTTTCTAAGTCTGGAGACAAGGATCCAGCATACAGAGAAACATTTTCTGTCGTCTTCCCAAGGAGTTCAAGCTTGATGCACCTTCTTGGAGCCCTGTTAGTTCAGGAGGCTCGAGTGCGATCTTAATGAGGTCAGACCATAAGCCGATCTCTATAAGGACAAGTTAACGACAGAGGCCTGAGGACCAGCGGGAACACGGTTCTTTCATCTCCCGAGACCCTCCTGGGGATGTTCTCCCAGCGGGTAGGCAGTGAGGGCAGAGCCACGGCATCCTGTTAGCTACTGTCAACAATGAAGAGTTAACACAGAGAGGCGGAAAGTTATCTTCCTCAAACACTTTGATAATCTGGGAAAATGACTTGAGATTTATAGAAACCCATTTAGAGTTCTCTCAGGCATTTTACCTGCATCTGTTTCATAAGGAAGCAAATTCAGGTTTCTTCTCTGAATCTTCACAATATAGCACCATCAAATCAGTGCCATTAATTGCTAAGAGTAAAGGGCTTTCCGATGCCTAATGAGATCTTTAGGAAAAGCAGCCTCTTTAGAAGCAGTTCTATTTATAGACCATGCATTTTCCCGGCCTCCCTCTCTGATCATCGAGAGCCTGGGGAGGAGGTAGGAATTTTTTGCTTCTCAGAAAGTGATCACCTGCTCCTCTTGCTTATTCTCCACCTGGAATCCTAAACCAATTATGACATCCTAATCATTTCCAAGAGCAACCACTATGCTGTCACAAAGAGAGGATTACGACTTCAAATCCAGATCCAGCTAAGAGCTAATCATCTGTTTCAGAAACAAAAGGCCCTGTCTGTATGCAAATGGGCACCGTTATCAAGAATCTGCAGAAATAATGACAACTGAAATCTACGATAAACAGATTTACGGCTAAAACAAGATGTGTGCTTCCACATTTGCACACCAAAAAGTGGCGGATGATTCTTTAAAGGGACATTATACCCTGACACAAAACCATGATGACAAAAATCCCCTGAAATCTAATAGCTGCATTGATCAAGAGTGTTAGAAAGCCAACCGGCACCTTAAATGAGGCACTGCTGTAAAAAGAATTTGTTCAAGGCAGACGGCTTCTCACGCATTAAGTCTGAAACTCCGCTCCGACCACCACCCCACCCACTGTCCTTGTGGACAAAGCATTTATCCTGATCATTCTCCGTTCATGGCAGGGCTGATCTTCGTTACTCAGGACACAAACCCTGAAATCATCTCCTCCTCTTGCTCTCACACTTCACATCTGAGCTGTCAGTAAATGTGCCTGGGTCAGAGTACAAAGTCCTCCCCCCTCCTCCCCACCACACTCCTAACCCCAAGCTATTACCATCTGCAACCTGGACTATTGAAATACCCACAGCTCATCTCTCTGCCTCTGATTTTGCTCTGCCTTCAGGCTGTATCCTATTAAATATAAGTCATGTTATATCACTTTGATCAACTCTCCAGTGGCCTCCCTTCCAGGAGCCAATGGCCCCAAATCATCTGCCTCCTTCCTGCCTCTCTCAGATCATCTCCTATTAAGCTCTCCCTCACTCACTCTCCTCCAAGTTCATGACCTCCAGGGAGTTTCTTGAAAATGCCTATGTCCAGACCTCGGGGCCTTTGCACTTGCCAGTCCTTCATCTGGAATGCCCTTCCTCTCATATTCCCATGACTGGCTCTCTCATGCCTCTATTTTCAAAAGCCCCTGCTCACCAAGACCTTTCCTCACAACCCTTCTCAAAAATCTCCATTTGTGCTCCCATCACAGTATTTCCTATCTCTTGCCACATTATTTTTTTACTGCTTAGCACTTATAACCCAGCATACTTCATCATGAATTTATCTGTTCATCATCTCTGTCTCATAATAAAATGTAAGCTCCAAAAGAGTGAGGAGTTTTGTCCCTTCTGTTCATGAATGAATCACTGCTCTACTGCCTGGTACAGTGCATGGCACTCGGTGAATACTTGTTGAATGTATGAACTCTGAAAATACAGTAATCAGCACTCCAAGTGTTACTTAGAAGTTATAAACAAAATGGAATTGGAAAAAACTAGAAATACCCTAAATGCCTCTGAACATGAAACTGGTCAGAGAGTGATGCAGCCATAAAACAATGCACTATGCAGCCCTTCACATAATGAAAGCAGAAGTGAAGTCGCTCAGTCGTGTCCCGCTCTTTGCGACCCCATGGACTGTAGCCTACCAGGCTCCTCTGTCCATGGCATTTTCCAGGCAGTACTGGAGTGGATTGTCATTTCCTTCTCCAGGGGATCTTCCCAACCCAGGGCTCGAACCCAGGTCTCCCGCATTGTAGACAGACGCTTTACCGTCTGAGCCACCGTCTGATGTAGTGTTTATTCACTAATGTGAAAGGATTCCCTCAACAGATTAAGTCAAACAGGAAGACTGCAAAGCAGGAAGTCCAGTACTATCACAAGGTGAAGTATTATATAAGTATCATGTATGCCTCGCCTCTGTATTTGCGTGGATAGATTGATGGTTGACAGAGAGATGAGGAAAGAGAGAGAAAGAGACCAAGCAATTATAGTAGAAAAATTTAAGGAGACTTTTTGCTTTCTTTATTCTTTTTGCATTGGATTTTCTACACTGAGCAGCTTCTAAACAGAATTCTGTAAGGCGAGTTTTCTCTTTTAACATTTACCCGGGGTCAGCTACCTGTGAAGATCTGAATAGACTTAACACCTCATAACGGCCTTCAAACCATTTCAGTCCAATCTTCCAGAAGCTGTCAGCAGACTTCAGAATTCCAAAGGAAGTCCTCCGCCCTTCCCTGACAACAAAAACACTGGCAAGGAAACGACAAAAGATAAATAGTCAAGCTCATTACTGTTTTGTGAGGAAAGGGGGTCCTCAGAACAAAAATCTCTTGCCTACCTGGCCACACAATCTCACCTGCAGGTCTCACTCCTGCAAGATCAGATCATCGAGTCTGCTGACCGCCCCAGGCACACCACAGCACCACGCCTCTGTGCTAGTTATGGCCATGCCTTGAATGCCCTGTCCTTCTGCACTTGCTCGAGTCCCCTTCCTCCACGAAGCTCTCAATCCCACCAACTCATGCTTCCAGTATTTCTAACTGACACCGAGGACATATTCCTCGGCCTTGTTGGTTGTCATGATGATTATTAATAACAATATAAGCAGCAATGTGTATCGTGTGCCCAGGGCAGATAGGGAAGACAGAGAAGATGAATGGCATAGGCTGGTCCTGGGCCTTGGATCATGTTCAGATTTCCAGCCAGTCTGCGCGCTTCGAATTTGATTTCACCCTCACTGTTTCCCAGCACAACGCAGAGGGTGTTTGCGCAATTTAGGAACTCCACAAATAGATGCAGGAGATAACGATGATGAACCCAGGCTGCCTTCAGTCAGTGGGAAACAGCTTTTGCATCTGTTTAAATCCAAGCCCTGCGGGTTCTGGGGCGAGGGCTAAAAGCTGGGGCACAAGCTTCTCCACTCCTGCCTGCACGTGAGACCCATCTGCGGGGCAATTTTTTAATGCTGACAATTAGGGCCTAGACAAGCACATCAGAAACCCCACTGGGGCCTGGGTATCAGTCCTCTTTGAAGCTCTCCAGGTGACCCAGTGTCCAGCAGGGCTGAGAACTATGGCTCTGGCCTGAAGGCTATTCAGCCACACATTCTTCCTTTGTGTCCTACTCAGGCCTGGAGCAAAATCACAGGGAGCAGAACCACCATTGAGCACTTAAAGCCATTTTCAAGGAATCATGGCCCACTGGGGAGGAAAGGAAGCCTGAGCAGGCCACAAGTGATGACCAGTGATTGCCCGTGCTCCCCTCTCTGGCGTGGCTTCCTCTTGAAGCCTGATCTTGGTCCTCAGGGCCTCTGACCAGTGCAGTGGAGGTGTGCATGACACCCAATAAATGTCACTTTCCATGGGGGTTAGTGAGGCCTCACTGTTCACACAGGTGGCACCTTCAACACACGAGGGCAGAGATGCTCAAGATCATGGGGCCAACCGCTTCAGGACAGGCATCATGGAAGTGTCTGACCTCCTGGACAGGATGGACAAGAACCACCAGCCCCATACTGGAGGTGAGTCTGTAGCTGGTCTGGAGGTACTCAGCTATAGGTCTGGTCTTGGCTGCCCCCTGGACACTGAGCCACACACAGCCAAGGGCACAGGCTTTCAGTGAGTCCTTAGTGGCCAGAAATTCCTTCCTCTATAGAGACGAGTCATACTCCAACAGATTTCACTTTCTCAAGAATGATGTCCATGGATGATGTTTCACCCCTGGCTGTGATGAGGCTTATTCTCAACCAAGGACTCTATGGGCATCCAGGTGAGCTAAAATGGGAAGCAAACTGAAGGAAGCCTCTTCGACTCTGGAAGCCTTCCTCTGTAAGAAAGGCTAGTAGTTCTTGAGCCACCTCATGGACAGGGTGCTGCAGCTCGGAGGTTAAGAACAGGAGCTGGGCTCAGACCTCCCAGGTCCAAATCCCTTGCTACTTACTAGCTGTGTGGCCTCAAGCAAGTTACTTAAACTCTCTGTGCCTTAGTTTCTTCTTCGGCAAAATGGGATGGTCCTGGGAATATCTCCATTGTAGATTTGTTTGTGGATTAAATTCAGGGTAAGAATCGAAGTATTTCACAAATGGAATAGCAATGACATGCTCAATGAGTGAATGAATGAACGCATACATGGCTGGATGAATGAATAAGGAAAGGATTCCGGGACTCACTCAAGGTGGAGAGGGGTCTAAGGCTCCAGGTATGGAAGCTGCAGGAGACAGGAGTCCAAGGAACCGGAGTGGGATCATTTGGCCTCCAAGGACTGAGGAGAGGGACCACCCCCTGAGCTCTCACAAGGCTCAGAAACTGTAAGTCATGTTTCTTCTCTTCCAGAGCTCACTCCAGCCACAGAAGTCATCTGGACTTCTCCAGCTCAAACGCACATGCCTGATAGAGGTCCCTTACTCAGCCTAAGAGCCAGCGTGTGGTAAATGCATACGCTGTACTGAGCCTAATACTTTCAGTCCTCACATCTCTCTTCTAAGGCAGGTTTGCTAGATCCCTAGAGGATGGGGGGCGGGGGAACTGAGGCACTAGGATGCTAAGAAATTTGCCTGAGATCTCACAGCTAGTGAATGGAAAAGCATAGAATGCATTCCAAGGGGCCTTTTTTTTTAATAGACCATTTAAAAAATATCTATTGAATTTGGTACACTGCTTCTGTTTTACATTCTGGTTTTTTGGCCTCAATACATGTTCAATATTAGCTCCCTAACCAGGGATCAAGCCCACACCCCCCGCATTGGAAGGCGAAGTCTTAACCACGGACCACCAGGGACGTCCCTCAAGTGGTCTTTAAATGGGCATTAAACCCCATTGTTCTGAACCCTGATGGTCAGAAGAGAAACACATGGACACAATCAGAAAGACAGTTCTTCATCCCATTCTTTAGAAGATTGGCCCCTCTATGAGATATTTTCACCATCAAAAAAAAAAAGAAAAAGAAAATGTCTAGTTCTCCCTTTTCCTGACAAGATACTAAGCTAAAGTTCAAACTACTTTGGGGACCAAAGGCTAACCAAATGGGCATGAATACTGCCATTGCCAGGTCTCCTATCTGTGGGATCAAGCTCAGAGCTACAGAAGACCAGAAGCTTCAGAGGAAAGGCTGTCAGTCTGTCAATGAGGGTCTCTTTTCCTAAAGAAAACCTTATGGGAACCACTGCGCTGGTGGCCAGGTGCTCAAAAGCCAATTTATCTCTAGAGTGACTCTTCCATGCTCTTGCTCTAAACACAGTAGTCCATTTGGACCTCCATCTCTCTTGATTTTATGCTGTTCTTAAACCTTCTGCTTTGCATTTTATCTTCTGGAGATCAGAAAGAATCCCATATTTCAGTCTTTGACAATTCTCTCCAACCATTACAGTCACCAATTTTTTTTTTTTTTTGCAATTGCTTAAAACTTGGTAAAAATTGTTCATTTCTTTGGCACAGTATATCATATTCAAGCTTGGATCCAAGGTAAGCATTTCTGGCACATATGGTTAAAAAAAAAAAAAAGATATCCTTAACTGAATTAAGACTGCATGGGAGATACACATTCATTTAGCCCATTTTCAAACATTGCTTTCTAGCAGTTTAACAATATTTGACAGTATTATTCTTAGCACATGTGGTGGAGCTGGTGTGTTGCTCTCTATAAGGTAACAGATATTGCAAAATCAAGATGAGCTGCGAATCAGATAGACTTAAAGCAGCAAAGTTCCAGATGTCTCCTACAGGCTTCTGAAGGGTAGGCTCAGGTTTGGTTGTAAAACAGTCTGGCAACATGGAACAGGGCTGAAGAGAGGAGACACATTTTAGTCCCTAATACATTTCTAGTTCCCCTTGAGTGACAAGTAGTGGTGGCCTGCTACTACTTGTAATAGTAGTGATGGAGTAGTGCCCTACTCTGAGTGAAAACATTTTAAGCCCAGACAAAGCATTTCTGCAAAAAAATGAAAGCAAGAGAAAGACTTGAATGGTTTAATGAATCGACAGGCTTGGGTTTTTCCCTCCACTAAATTAATTCAAGCCAACTAGGATATATGGAAACCCAAACTTCTTAGTATTAAAATACCCAATTATTGATTTTTTTCAACCCTATTCCATCCTCAAAATGGTCTGTAAGGATGACCAGCCATCAGCGTATTTTGTTTAGAGACTTAGCATCCAATACATTTGTATGTCACTCACTTAGCGGATGCCACGTTGTAGGCTCAATGAATCGTCATTGTGTGGATGAACGGACAGATGGATAGACAGACAGACAGATGGATATCCTATACCACCCTAGGTTGTGATCATACTAGAATCCTAACCAGGCCTCATAAAGCTTATTCGATAAGAGATGCTTTAATTAAAATTAAAAATAAATCTACATCCCTCTCAAGTACATAATTTTTAAAAGCCAAAGTCTAATAAGATAATCTTTTGAAACTATGGATAGTGGATAAATGCTACCGACACTGTGCACCTGCTGATGCTGCTGCTGCTAAGCGCAGATGCTAGCACAGCCATATTCCACAGCTTTTGACAACCCTACGCAACCACCACAGCTACTGTTTTGTTAGTGGCTCAAAATATACCAAGTGCAATTTAATACTTGTTGACTGAAAACAAAGAAGCATAACCTAAAAGTTGGGAATTATATTCTATTCAGTGAACAAACTGAGGACTTAAGTCCAGAAGGTACTCTCTCAGATAGCTTGGAGGGAATGTTTAGAGCATTAAGGGAGGAGCCAGGATATAAAGGACTTTTTGCAGAAAAATCTCCAGGTAGTTGGAACATCCAAAGATTACTGTTAAAGAAAACCAGATACTTCAGATTAATGAAGTTGGCACTTTTCTAACTATGGGAAGATGCAAGAGTCTGGCTCACTGAAATCATTCCTTTAATATGCGCCTTAACAGTGTAGGGCCAGTAGCCTCTTCTTCTCCATCCTGAATCCCCGGGGGAGGGGCGGGGGAGGGGTACCATCAGGGGGTGGCTGTAGCGGCTGATGGCTGCAGCATCTTTTGATTGCTGATATGGCGGGCAACATTCTTTGTCCACATAATTTATCACCAATCCTTCACTGCTGGCACCCACAGACAACTGTTGACTGATCCCTAGACTTTGGTAAAATGCTCTTTTCTATCTCACTCTGAATCAGATCATGAAGTGAAATCACTTCTGGGACTGGGTTATGACGCTGGATTTCCAATCAGTTTTGTGCCAAAAGTCTGATTAAAACACATCATCCAAAAACCACACTAGAGACTCTCGATCTTGGCATCTGACCATTCCTGGGCAGACATCCCGGGAATTTCTGCTCCAGGACTAAAGGTCATCTTGGCATTAAAAGTTCCATGTCTCACAGGTGCCAGCAGTTTGTCTCCAGTTCCAGGGCTCTTGCCACCTGCTCTTAGTTGTTCACACTAATTACAAACACTGCCTTAGCCTGCCCTTCTTGCCTCCTCCTTGGCTGGAAAAGGTCTGCCGTTCCCCCTGACATCCCTGCAGCCAGGTGAGCAGAGTGGAAAAGGTAGGATTACACCCACCCAGGGCTTCTCTCTACAACAGCAGGACAGCCTGTCATCTCTCATCTCCCATTCAGAAGGCAGCAATCTCCTACCACTCCTGAGGAGGAAAGAAAAGTCCCCTCCCTGTAGGCAGCTCCAGTAATAGCTGGGCTACTAGATGCTGCTTTTAAATACAATAGCACTTTCCAAAGCAGCCACGTCAGCAAGCTAAAACTTCTTCTGCGTGCCTTGGCCACCGACTGCTTTAATAAGAACTTCTGAAGACCAACTTCCACCAAGACATTTCAGATAAGAGAGGGGGTCTCCAGCACCAGGGACAAAGGAGGAAAAGTGGCGAATGCCCACCCATAGCTCCCTGTTCCTGTTCCTGGGAGGTTTGGACATGCATGTGTCCACACACCCCGAGAAGACTGTCACCCAGACCTGGAGGAAACTTTAGAAGATGTCACTTCCAGAAATAAAGTGAAACTGATCGTATCAGCCAGTTTCATAAACACACCAACTTCAGAAATGAGTTTTAAGACCCAAAAGAAATGGTCATCCAGAGAGAGTTAGGAAAAAAGAGCCTGATGAATGAGACTGATGCTCTTTACACAGTACTGGCCAAAGGCTACAGCCCTGTCCATGAACTTCAAACGTGAAGGACTTTGTCTTCAGCACATGGCAGCAAGCACTAAGTAGGTGCTCAATAAATACTTGTAAATAGCAAGTGTGAATATTCAGGATACAGGCGAGGAAAGCGTATAAGCACAGAGACATACACACGCGCGCGCAAGCGCGCGCAGCTGTCCAGGAGAAATTCAGGTCTTCCCAGAGCTCAAGACTCCTCCAAAACCACCCTTCTGATTCTCTCACAATCATCAGTCAACTTTCTGATTTAGAATGAGGGGGCCTAGATGTCTTCCTCCCTTCCAAGTCACCCTAGAAAAAGGATTAAATACCTCAGTCCCTAAAATGCTTAATTGAATGCCGACTTTATAACAGTGTTTTAAAGTCTGGTTAACACCAATTTCTTCCTCAGAGAATGCAGTGAGCCGTTACATCACATTTCTGGATTCGTCAACCTGAGACCCAGGCTCAGCCTCACTTGCCAGCCAGCCAGTCTCTCTACGTTAATATCCTTCAGTACAAAAGGCATCAAGGCCAAGTGGTGCCTGAATTAGGTCTGGCAGCCTCTGAAGTGTTGCTATTTCTTCCTCTCTCTGGAGTTCAACCACGTGACCACAGGCACGATTCCACCCTGAGCATCACTCGCACAGCCTCATCAGGGACGATGAGCCAACAACCTGTCGTGAAAAACACGGAGCGTATTTGTACGTCTCAGCTGTCAATCAGACATAATCAAGCTCACAAACAAGAAGCAGGACACTTTTCCCAATGAGTAAAATTTCGTTCTTACATACTGATGGCAAGATGAGAGGGACGAACGGGTCAATAAATGATCTTGTAGAGGAAAAGAACTGTTATTTTTAAAACAGATTACCGTGACTGAAATAAAGTAAAAGTCCCAGATGACCTTCAATCTCATTCTGCTCTCAAGTGCCAAGTAACTCCTACCTGCCATTCTCCGTATCAGTTAATAAGGGAAACACAAGGAAAAAATTGTATAGCTCAGGCCTTCAGGAAGCTTACAATTATGTTTGTGTCATAAAACAGGTACACAAAAAGAAACACATTAATCCACAAATAATAATTACATATCAGTAAAAGGAAACAATGTCGAAGATCAATAAGTGATTAAATGTAAATGCTGGATATCGTGGGCTTCCCAGGTGGCTCAGTGGGTAAAGAATCTGCCTGCCAGTGCAGGAGACATCAGTGATGCGGGTTTGATTCCTGGGTTGGGAAGATGCCCTGGAGGAGGGCATGGCAACCCACTCCAGTATTTTTGCCTGGAGAATCTCACAGATAGAGGAGCTTGGCAGTGCACAGGATTGCAAAGAGTTCAACATGACAAGTGACTGAGAACGCACACTGGATATCATTATGGAGATGTTGGAGGGTCAAGATCCTTAAAAAGGCTCAAATATTTATAGGAAGTTTCATGAGAAAAGCAGATCCTAAACTAGACCTTGATGAAAGGGTAAGATCTGCAAACGGGAGTGTGAAAAGGCCTCCTGGTGAGGAAGCCAGCACCAGCATAGGTGTGCAGCGGGGTGCCCTTGGCATGTTCTGGGTACACCTTTGGAGGTGTGGATTCACATTGGCCGGAGCCAGGAGTTCCTCAGTGACAACCTATGCATTGCAGACTTTAGGTTGTTCATAAGATAAATTGTTTGCCAAGACAATGTGGAAACAGTGGAAATAGTGGCTGACTTTATTTTAGGGGGCTCCAAAATCACTGCAGATGGTGATTGCAGCCATGAAATTAAAAGACACTTACTCCTTGGAAGGAAAGTTATGACCAACCTAGACAGCATATTAAAAAGCAGAGACATTATTTTGCCAACAAAGGTCCATCTAGTCAAGGCTATGGTTTACCAATAGTCATGTATGGATGTGAGAGTTGGACTATAAATAAAGCTGAGTGCTGAAGAATTGATGCTTTTGAACTGTGGTGCTGGAGAAGACTCTTGAGAGTCCCTTGGACTGCAAGGAAATCCAATCAGTCCATCCTAAAGGAGATCAGTCCTGAGTGTTCACTGGAAGGACTGATGTTGAAGCTGACCGGCCACCTAATGTGAAGAGCTGACTCACTGGAAAAGACTCTGATGCTGGGAAAGATTGAGGGAAGGAGGAGAAGGGGATGACAGAGATGAGACAGTTGGATGGCATCACCAACACAATGGACATGAGTTTGAGTAGACTCCGGGAGTCGGTGATGGACAGGGAGGCCTGGCGTACTGTGGTCATGGGGTCACAAAGAGTCGGACACGACTGAGCGACTGCACTGAACTGAGAGGATGGGGTGCAGGAAAGCAATGTTTCTGGGAGATCCATCAGGTAGAGGTGTACAGAAGCAACTGGACAGTGATAAGCTGGCAAGGAGATCAGCAACCAAAAAACAGCAATACTTCAGGCATAACTGGACCACAAGGGACTGACTGGAGGGACATTCCAAAGAAAAAAAGTCAGACCTTGGCAACTGACTACATGTGTGCATGTGTGTGTGTTAAGTCATTTCAGTCCTATCTGACTCTTTGCAACCCCATGGACTGTATAGCCCATAACTCTTTGCAACCCTATGGACTGTAGCCCGCCAGGCTCCTCTGTCCATGGAATTCTCCAGACAAGAATACTGGAGTGGGTAGCCATGCCCTCCTCCAGGGGATATTCCTGACCCAGGGACTGAACCCACATCACTTATACCTCCCGCATTGGCAGGCAGGTTCTTTACCACTGAGCTACCTGGAAAGCCCCAGCTGACTGGATGTGTGCTCCTAAAACAGAACCAACTATCAAGAATGGGCCTTGGCTTTCACGGATGAGGAGTATCAGGAAGAAGACTCAAGTGTGGCTGGGGAATGCCTCGATGAGCTTGCAGCAGACTGAGTCTGAAATAATAACATGATAAGGGAATAGAAATGGCCAGTGAGCACCTGGCCCATCTTCTGTTGCAACTTCACGAGACGACAGTGCAGCCTGGAAATATCTGAATACAGCAGGCAGCTCGGCCATTAGGGTGACTGAGACATCAGAGGGAGGACGGTGAGCACTGAGGATTAGAGGGAGTATCCAGGAAGAGTGGAGAGAGATGAGAGCCACTGACGCAGACAACGCAGGAGCACCTGCCGAGGCAGAAGGGAAAGCAAGACTAGAGTGCGGCGTGGCGGCCGCAGGAGCAAAGGAGAGGAGGAGGAGGATGCCCAAAAAAAGGACACTGGACCTGAACCAACCGCTCTTCAGAGAGCATCATCTCAGTAGACTGGTGAGGACAGAAGCTAGATCCCAGGGAGACACAAGATATGGGGACAGGTATGTGGTGGAAGCAGGCAGCTCATACGAGTGGACACAGGGTTGCTCACATGATCACGCACACAGCAGTGAATGCAAGAGAGTAGTGAAGGCAGACACAGCCCCCCGGGAGTCCCATGCCCACCCCGTCAGGAGGAACGCTGCCCCGTCTTCAAGAGTACAGACATCCTGAGAGCAGGAGCCAGCCTCCTCTCTGACAAGAAAAAACAGAACCCTGCAGGAGAAAACCACCCCACAAGGCCAACAGCGCGCAAGGCGCAGCCCTGACACATGTCAATCTGAGGATGGCAGCCACATGGCTGCTCTTTCTTCCCTGTAAGGTTGATTCCAACTGGCAGGGGTTAAACATTTCCAAGAAGAGATGAGAGAGAATCTCCTGGGTTTCCAGGGGAGGAGCTCCAGCTGTTGCTACTAAATGAGAGAAAAGTCAGGTGGTGGTGATCCTCCTCTGAAACGGCTGTACCACGGGCAACCGGAACTTTTGGCTCAGTCTGTTTTCACCTCATTGCTCGCAGCTCTCGCTGGCATCATCGTTTCATGGAAGCTCAAACTGCTTCCTGTCGGCTCTCTGTCAGGAACTGGATTTAAAACCAGATATTTCTGCACTTAATTTCCTTGTCTCATTGGAGGGGCTCTGAAGCAACGTGTGCCTCTATGGCTTTCTGAAATTAGACCCTCTCTGCAAAGACACTGAGCTTTCCCAGTGGCGCTACTGGTAAAGAACCCGCCTGCCAATGCAGGAGGTATAAGTGATGTGGATTCAATCCCCGGGTCAGGAAGATCCCCTGGAGAAGGAAATGACAGCCCACTCCAGTATTCTTGCCTGGTGAATCTCCTGGACAGAAGAGCCTGGTGGACTGGAGTACACAGGGTCGCAATGAGTTGGACATGACTGAAACGATTTAGCATGCACACATAGCTACCCAAAGACACATATCAATAATTCAGAAGATACGTGTGCAGACTTTTCAGAAGAAAAGTATAAAAATAAGTCCAGAAGGCCTGTACTTGTCCACCGAAAGCCACTCCGATATTCCTCTTTCAGACTGCCAACTTGCACAAGGAACTTGTATAATAGCAACATTTTTATCTCTGGAAGGCAGCTGAAGACCCCAGAGGGAAGGTATTTCAGCAGAGGTCAAGGAGCATGTGGAGCCCCAACCATCTGGGGGCATAGAACTTTTCTGAGCAATTGTGTGTGAAATAATCTACTTGTTCTACTAAAGATCCATAATAAAGTCTCCTTGAAAGAAAAGGTCTGTGGTTCTTANTTATCTCTGGAAGGCAGCTGAAGACCCCAGAGGGAAGGTATTTCAGCAGAGGTCAAGGAGCATGTGGAGCCCCAACCATCTGGGGGCATAGAACTTTTCTGAGCAATTGTGTGTGAAATAATCTACTTGTTCTACTAAAGATCCATAATAAAGTCTCCTTGAAAGAAAAGGTCTGTGGTTCTTATTCACGTTAGCAGGCAGTGTGGGGCATTTTCAGGAAAGCTGATAACGAAACTTCGAATGACAATGTCCTGGGCAGGATTCCATTCTATCAGGTGGCAGGAGACATACAACCCCAGGGAAAGGCTTGGGGCACGTGGGCAAGAGTGTCAAGGGGAGCCTGGAGCATGAATAACCTCAGCATCCAGTAGCCTGGAGAGCAGTGGAAAGGAAGCTTCTCTTTTTGGTGAGCTTAGTGGTTGCCAGAAAGAGCACGGTGAGGACAGAGAGAGGAGACATTGCGGTAAAGGTCTTCTCTTCTCCTCTCAGCAAACTGGAAATCTTCTTTTCTACTCACTCAGACGCCTGATGCTGCTTCACTTCTGATCATTTTTCTATTGGCTCTGATGCCTCCAAACAGATGAAAAAAATAATACATCTTCTCCTTCAAAGATTTAATTTGTTGCTGTTCAGTTGCCAAGTCACGTCTGACTCTTTGTAACCCCATGGACTGCAGTATGCCAGGCTTCCCTGTCCTTTACCAACTCCCAGAGTCTGCTCAGACTCATGTCTGTTGAATCAGTGATGCCATCCAACTATCTCATCCTCTGCCACCCGCTTCTTTTGCCCTCAATCTTTCCCAGGATCTCAGTCTTTTCCAATGAGTCAGCTCTTCGAATCAGGTGGCAAAAACAGTGGAGCTTCAGTTTCAGCATCAATCATTCCAGTGAATATTCAGNTTGAATCAGTGATGCCATCCAACTATCTCATCCTCTGCCACCCGCTTCTTTTGCCCTCAATCTTTCCCAGGATCTCAGTCTTTTCCAATGAGTCAGCTCTTCGAATCAGGTGGCAAAAACAGTGGAGCTTCAGTTTCAGCATCAATCATTCCAGTGAATATTCAGCATTGATTTCCTTTAAGATTTAATAACTAGCCCAAATTTGGATAGCTCTTGCTTGAAGCTTTAGAAAGTTTATCTGAAAAGAACTGACAACTCCCCCTTCTGATCAATATGTTGTGTCTTTCATTAATAAAAACAAAAATACAATAAAGAACTAGCTCTTCCCAATTGAGATCTTTGGGAAGATTTTCTTTAAAAGGTTCCCACCTGCTTCAGGAGCTGCGTCTGCCATGCTATCTGGACCACCAACGGAGGACTGAAACTCGACGGCTTAGATGCGACTCTACAGGGTCTGCAGGTGCATCTTACGAGTGCAAATTGGAGGCAAATTTAGAAACTGTTTTGGAATCTGTGACCTTTGGAGATTGAACCTGCAAGCCAACGACTGGGGTGGTTTACTTTAAGAGTCTTTATCCTGGAGAAGTGTTCAGAAACTTCTGCCTCCCAAGTGACCTCTCAGGGCCTGGAAGATATTAAGGGGTTAGGGCTTTATTTCTCAACTTGAAGGACAGCAGGTTCTCTCTCCTATTTTAGCTTTCCTTGGAAAACTAGTACTGACTCATTCTCAGCCACAGGACCACCTTCATGTTGACTCCAAGTTTCTTACAGAGATGTGAGTCCCTTTCTTCTGAAAGCAGAGCCCAGAGGGAGCTTGCAAATAGAAACCCACTCACTAAGACAGGGAATTCTGGAAGAAAGTAAGTTGGGTTGGGAAGAGGCCAGAGTGGGAAAGGAAGATGAGTGAAGTTTGGATATTTCCAAATTTGCAATAAAGCATCTAACTGCTGAGTAAATGTACTCAGTCCGATTCAAAAGAGAGGTCCAGGTTGGAAATACACACTGAGGAGTGGGGTGGTTGGCACATGGATGGTAAGCGAAAGTGTGGGGGTTGATAAAGTCACTCAGGAAGAGTTTATCAAGTAGAGGGAGAAGGGCTCAACCTTAAGGCAGGGATGGCAGAAGAGCAGAGAAGCCCCCAGTTCAGAAGGGACAAGAAACTCAGTAGAGGATGGTGCCCTGGAATCTAAGGGGATCTGGTGCTTTGAAAACCAGGAAACTCAAAAGTTGCAGAAGAGGTAAATAAAGGGAAAGTGATTTGACACCTGGAAAGTCCTTGGTGACCTTGGCTAGGGTAATGATAGCTTTTAAACTTACTAATTCCTAATCAAAGTCATCCTAGCCCCACCATCAAGAATAAGCATCTCCTGGGGAATTTCCTGGTGATCCAGCGGTTAGAACCCTGTGCTTTCCCTGATGAGGGCCCCAGTTTGATCCCTCATCAGGGAACTAAGATCCCAGAAGCTGTGCAGCATGACCAAAAAATAAATAAATAAACAGCAAAAGATGCTTGCTCCTTGGAAGAAAAGCTATGACAAACTGAGACAGCATAT
The DNA here is from genome assembly GCA_006410615.1 of Neotragus moschatus. Lineage (NCBI taxonomy): Eukaryota > Metazoa > Chordata > Mammalia > Artiodactyla > Bovidae > Neotragus > Neotragus moschatus. The sequence continues at coordinate 877,626 of SJYA01000655.1, forward strand.
TAAAAAGCAGAGACGTTACTTCTACAAGAGTCTGTCTAGCCAAGGCTATAGTTTTTCCAGTTGTTATGTATGGATGTGAGAACTGGACCAAAAAAGAAAAAAGGCTGAGTGCCAAAGAATTGATGCCTTCAAACTGTGGTGCTGGAGAAGACTCTTGAGAGTCCCCTGGACTGCAAGGAGATCAAACCAGTCAATCCTAAAGGAAATCAACCCTGAATATTCATTAGAAGGACTGATGCTGAAGCTGAAGCTCCAACACGTTGGCCATCTGATGTGAAGAGCAGACTTGCTGGAAAAGACCCTGATGCCGGGAAAGATTGAAGGCAGGAGGAGAAGGGGACGCCAGAGGATGAGATGGTTGGATGGCATCATGAATCAGTGGACGTATGAGCAGACTCTGGGAGATGGCGAAGGACAGGGAAGCCTAGAGTGCTATAGTCCACGGGGTCACAAAGAGTCAGACACAACTGAGTGACTGCTGCTGCTGCTGCTGCTGCTAAGTTGCTTCAGTCGTGTCCGACCCTGTGCGACCCCATAGACAGCAGCCCACCAGGCTCCTTTGTCCCTGGGATTCTCCAGGCAAGAATCCTGGAGTGGGTTGCCATTTCCTTCTCCAATGCATGAAAGTGAAAAGTGAAAGGGAAGTTGCTCAGTCATGTCCGACTCTTCGCGACCCCATGAACTGCAGCCCACCAGGCTCCTCCATCCGTGGGATTTTCCAGGCAAGAGCACCGGAGTGGGCTGCCATTGCCTTCTCCTGAGCAACAACAAACAACAAACAGAGAATAAGCATATCTGCCCTTTGAGGTTCTCTTTCTCAACCTCAGCTGTGGGTTGTACTTCCACTGTAAGGACCTCTATCTACAGCTTTTGAGGACGTGTAACCTGAACTTGAAGGTCCAGCATCACAGTCTCTCTTCTTTCTCTGAAATTTTAGCTCCATGTGCAGTCGCCTTCCGATGACTGCTCAAACCTGGTCCTCCTTCTCCCTTAGCGTCTTGTCAGAACTGTCCCACCTCAGACAGGGACACATGAACATATACTAACGATGGATGTTGAAGCTAAATGAACAAATCAAACCAGAAAAAAAAATCAGAAGACTTCACTAAGCATAATACAAATGGTAGAAAATCACAAAGAAAAGCATGAAATAGATTTAACGATATAATCTAATCTAAAACATCAAATCAGTTATAAAAATAAAAATTCATTGAACAAAGTGAGAAACAAATTTGTAGCAAATAGCATAAAGTTAATGTTCTTCATTTGTATTTTTAAAAACAAAAAAATTAGGAAACCAATAACAGCCCTACTGAGCAAGGAATAATAGCCAAGACACAGAGCAATCAGATACAAACAGGTAATAAAATATGAAGAAAAGACTTTCTAATAATCAAACAACTTAAAAGTCTTTTGGGGGGCTTATTAAATTGGACAGCTCTTTAAAAATAAGTGAAAGTTGCTCAGTCATGTCCAACTCTTTGCAACCCCATGGAATATAGCCTGCCAGGCTCCTCTGCCCATGTAATTCTCCAGGCCAGAATACTCGAGTGCATAGCCGTTCCCTTCTCCAGGGGATCTTACCAACCCAGGGATCGAACCCAGGTTTCCTACATTGCAGGCGGATTCTTTACCAGCTGAGCTACCAGGGAAGAGTTTAGAGAAATAGATACTTGCCTATACTTCTTGTGGGCAGTGGCTCAATAATTCCATTTTTCTGAATCAATCCCAAAGAAATGATACAAATAAGATCTATGTGCAACTATATTAAGTGTAGCATTATTTATAGTAGCAAAAACTTGGAAATTTCATATACTTCATATATTGACACTTTAGGGGACAAATAAAACATAGATTTTTAAATTACATACTCAATATTTTCACACAGATGCAAAAAGAGGAAAGATAAATATCTTTCATCTATAAAGAACACTATAAATCAACAATAATTCTATTTTAAAAAGATAAGACATGGATAGGCAATTTACATAAAAATAATCATCAACAAATATTTTAAGTTTATCACAAAGCAATGAAAGAAGATAAAATTAATATCTATCCCTAACTCACCACATTGGAAAATACTTAAGTATACATAATATAACCATGAGTGTATCAAGGATGTATATATATATATATGTGTGTGTGTGTGTGTGTGTCAGTGTGTAAATATAATAGAAAGACTAGAAAAATATACACCAAAATACTAAGAAATAGTCAATTTGGGGTAATGATATTATTGGTGATTTTTATATTCTTNGAGTCCAACAAAGGCAGTCTTCTGGTCTCTTCCACAGTCTCGCCTTTTTTCCTTCCTTCCCATTTCCACCACTGGCACCCACCCTCTTTGCCACTTCACCCTCATAATTATGGGGTTGCAGATGCACTTGTGGTAGATAAGCTCATCAGTACTTCCATCTCCAAAGGTAATTTTTTTGCCAGTGCGGGGGGTGGAAAAAAAAATCCAAGATAGTCAGCAGTCTTAGAGGCAAAGGAGATTGTTCTGAATGAAAGGACTGACAAAGACCTTGACGCTTAGTGAGTTTTGCGCCTCCTAGAAGGGCAACAGGGAAACACCTGGAAAATGCTCACAGGCCATACCTAAGTAATGCCCAGGAGTCCAGCCAGGTCCTCCTCCGGTGTTCCTGGTGGTCCCCAGTCAGATGGATTGAGGTGTAGTCTGCTGAGGATTCAGACTTCAGTTTGGGATCTCTGAGGCCATTCAAGTTTAAATCTCCCCCCAAATCCTATATGAGTCTTCCTCTCCAGATCACAGTGATTTAGACTCTCCCCAGATCTGTCTCTAAAAATAGAATGATCTCCAGGACAGAGGTGGGTCCACAGATCCCTGTCATATTTTGATTCCATGGGGCCCTTTTTGCCATGACCCTGACAATCTCAGTATTTCAGACTCAGTTTTTCCCCAGAGTAGCAGCCAGTGCACTCAACAAAAAGATCTGCAAGCAAACTTGAAGGGGCAGGGGAACGTGTAAAGGCAGAGAAGATGCCAGAAGGGATATCGGTTCATTAGTGATGCAAGAACATGGACACCCAGTCAGTGACTTGCAGGCTACGCGTGGGGATCCAAACTTGTTTTCCTGCCCGAGGATAAAAACTTGCAAGGGTAAGTTCCTTCCTCGGCTAACAAGATGAAAGGCGCTTGTGGAATGATACTTCACAGTCTGGTTTATTAGACAAGATAAAGGCCTCCTAGACAAGATGGCAAGATGACAGTGTAAAGATATTTCTGAGAAATTAGAATAAAACCAAAGATAAGAGGAAATAATGTCAAAGAAGATGACACAGTAGATCAAGAGGAGGAGGAGAAATCCAATCACTTTGCAACTACGATCCACACGCATGAATATTCTGAATCGTCCAAATAAGAACAGTGTTCTCTCTGCAGAACACTGAGGGAAATGCCTGCATAGGCAGAAGGAAACTCATTAGTGCCCCAGGGCGGGGTGGGGGAGGGACAGGTACTGAGTGGCTCTTGGAGGCTCCCTACTGAGAGATACAGGCTGGCTCTTTGTAACCGACAAAACAAGCAGAGAGGTGCTGTCTTTCTAAAATGCGCATCCAAGATGAAATGACAAAGAGCCAACAATGGGAGAAAAATGAGCAGGCAGGGTTTTGATACTGAAATTTGATATTTGAAAAAACTGTATGTCTGGGAGATAACACAAACCAGAGTGTAGAATTCCAAGGGAGGACATTTAGGGAAAGAGCTGGAATCAAGGAGAGATATCAACAACCTCAAACGTGCAGATGATACCACTTTAAAGGCAGAAAGTGAAGAGGAACTAAAGAGCCTGTTGATGAGGGTAAAAGAGGAGTGAAAAAGCTGACTTAAAACTAAACATTCAAAAAACTATGGATCATGGCACCTACTCCCATCACTTCATGGCAAATAGATGGGGGAAAAGTGGAAACAGTGGCAGATTTTATTTTCTTGGGTTCAAAAATCACTGTGAATGGTGATTGCAGCCACAAAATTAATAGATGCTTGCTCCTTGGAAGAAAAGCTATGACAAACCTCGACAGCATATTAAAAAGCAGAAACATTACTTTGCCAACAAAGGTTCAAATAGTCAAAGCTTTGATTTTTCCAGTAGTCATGTATGGATGTGAGAGTTGGACCAGAAAGAAGGCTGAGCACCAAAGAGTTGATGCTTTCGAATTATGATGCTGGAGAAGACTCTTGAGAGTCCCTTGGACTGCAAGGAGAACAAAGCAGCCAATCCTAGAGGAAATCAACCCTGAATATTCATTGGACGGACTGATGCTAAAGCTTCAATACTTAGGCTACCTGATGCTAAAAGACCCTGATGCTGAGAAAGATTGAGGGCAGGAGGAGAAGGGGATGACAGAGGATGCGTCAGTGAATGGTTTCACTGACTGGATGGACATGAGTTTGAGCAAGCTCCTGGAGATAGTGAAGGACATGGAAGCCTAGTGTGCTCCATTCAATGGGGTTGCAGAGTCGGACATGACGCAGTGACTGAACAACAAAAGGAGGTGACGGTGAGTTGCCGAGATGGTGACTTCACCACTGTGGGCTGGACAAGACGGACGTTTCATCACAGTCATTAGTGGAAATTTTAGCACCTTGAAGAGGAAGCTTGGCCCCAAAGTAATATTGTCCCTGAATTTTCCACTACCTGAAGATGAGATTCTTCAATGAACTCCACAATCCTGGGTTGCCATCTTGGGGGTAGAGGGATAGGCAGCAAAGTGAATTAAGATGCTCTTACCTCTACCACCTCCTTTGATGTCAACTTTCTGACCTCATTCTAGACAGTGAGTGGTACAATTCCTGTGCTTTCTAGCAGAAACAAAGAAAGGAAGTCACCATGATTACTCAGCAGAGAGAGTTTTATAGGGACTCTGGCAGCCACTATGGATGATCACTCCTAGGGCCACTGCCCAGGTTGTCCTCCAGTATAGGGAGCACCCATCCCAGTTTAACCTAGTTAAGAATGACAGGCAACAGGCACCATTTGTTAATTCCAGTTGCTTTTCATAAGACAGAAAAATCTGTCATAGGGTGATGTCAGAAGGCCTCAAGATCCTCAAAAGATTTCCCAGAAGGTCTCCTAAAAGAGAAGGAATGACCAGAAGTCATTTTAGTGGAGGTAACTGGGTACAGAGCACTCCTCCAGCTACAGAAGCTGAATAACACATTCCCAATAGAGATGATGAGACTATCTCAGAATCCAGACACAGCAGTGCTATCAAGGATACCGGTATCTCTGGTAGCTTGACTCGATTACAAGCAGGACACCATATAGATTCCACTACAATATTATCTCTACAAAGATCAAGAAAGCAATTAGGAAAACTGCTCTTCCTGACACAATTCTGACCATCAGGGCAGAACCTCCTGACAATGCGCGAGTGGTAGGGGTCTCCTAAGTGCCCGCTTGATCTCAGGATTTGGAGTAGCTAAAATCACTGCAGATGGTCACTGCAGCCATGAAATTAAAAGACGCTTACTCCGTGGAAGGAAAGTTATGACCAACCTAGATAGCATATTCAAAAGCAGAGATGTTACTTTGCCAACCAAGGTCCGTCTAGTCAATGCTATGGTTCTTCCAGTGGTCAGGTATGGATATGAGAGTTGGACTATGAAGAAGGCTGAACGCTGAAGAATTGATGCTTTTGAACTGTGGTGTTGAAGAAGACTCTTGAGAGTCCCTTGGACTACAAGGAGATCCAACCGGTCCATTCTGAAGGAGATCAGCCCTGGGATTTCCTTGGAAGGAATGATGCTAAAGCTGAAACTCCAGTACTTTGGCCACCTCATGCGAAGAGTTGACTCACTGGAAAATACTCTGATGCCGGGAGGGATTGGGGGCAGGAGGAAAAGGGGAAGACAGAGGATGAGATGGCTGGATGGCATTACCCACTTGATGGATGTGAACTCCGGGAGATGGTGATGGACAGGGAGTCCTGGCGTGCTGCAATTCATGGGTTCGCAAGGTTGGACACGACTGAGCGACTGGACTGAACTGACGGAAGGCACAGGTAGAAATGCTCATCACTCACAGCCAGCATCTATGAGCAGAAATTGGGTTTGGCTCCTGCCTTTTGAGGGCTTCTACTTTATATGGAATATAAATAACTTGCAGGGCATTTTGTCAGTGATAAAGGAGAAGCAGAAGGACCAAGTTCCTGGAAGGAAGAGTATCTGGTGGGAAGGACAAGAGGGTCAGGAAATGTCTGCTGCAGCAATCTGACTAGAGCTGACTTATGGACAGTGATGTATTAAATAAAGGGTATAAGGTGGGTGTGTGAAGGAGGAACCCAGGTTCCATGTCTGGGCAGTCAGTTGAGAACTAGAATGTGAATATACACATGTTTGGCCCAATGAATTCCTTTAATGATGTGGTCAGTGATGTGACGGATGCACAAGGTAGTATGTGCCTTTTAGGCGTTCTATAAGCTACACCTGTCTTCTTAGAGCACTGCCCCAGCCATTAGGGTAGGCCCTCCCCCACCCCCACACCACAAGCATCTTTGTTCCAAGTTACCATTCACACCATCGCGCCACAACTGTTTGGACTGGGGTGAACACATGACGAAAGCTGAGTCAAGCAGATGCTTTCTCCCAGGAATTTGGATTCTCTGCTGGTCAGTTGCTTTTTGGAAACAGCAACTCAGGAGCTCTGGGGAAACCATCTGCTCCTAAGAGCAAGAGAAAAAGAAAGATGGGAAGGCAGTCTGCAGAAGGGTGAAGCAGACAACCAAAGAAAAGCAGAGATGAGCCTTGCCACGTTCAGTCCTATCCTGGTCCCTCCCAGGGTGGGCTGGACTCCTTGTGTTGGGGTCCATGAAAGCCCTGTACTCTGATGCACTTGTTTAACCAGATTGCTGAGTTATGGGACTGCATCCCAGAAGAACTGATGCTTTCGAACTGTGGTGCTGGAGAGAAGACTCTTGAGAGTCCCTTGGACAGCAAAGAGATCAAATCAGTCAATACTAAAGGAAGTCAATCCTGAATATTCACTGGAAGGACTGATGCTGAGGCTGAAGCTCCAATACTTTGGCCACCTGATGTCAAGAGCTGACTCACTGGAAAAGATTCTGATGCTAGGAAAGATTGAAGGCACAAAGAGAAGATGGCAGCAGAGGGTGAGATGGCTGGATAGCACTACTAACTCAATGGACATGAATCTGAGCAAACTCCGGGAGATAGGGAAATACAGGGAAGCCTGGCATGCTGCAGTCCATGGGGTGAAGAGAGTTGGACACGGCTTAGCAACTGAACAACAATGAGACCGCATTCCAAAGGCTGTGATGATGACCATGGCTAACACTTTGCTATGTGCCAAGCACTGAACTGATCCATTCTATACAGTTGTCTCCACAAACCTGTAGGTAGATATTATGGGCTCCGAGTAACCTACACACAGTCCCTGAGCTTCTAGGATGACGGCAGGGCCGGGGCCAGCACCCATATGGTCTGTCTTGGGGCCTGTGCTCTCAACCCCATTGCCCTTCTCCCCCATGCCTTGGAAAGGACTGTGAGTTGCACCCAGAGCTCATGATTAAAGACTCAGCTCAGTCCTTAAAACAAGTAGTGGAAGAGTTTTGATCACAGACAGGACAGTCATGGGAGAGAAGATCCTGAGGGTCAAGCCCGGCCAGAAGACAGTTTCAGAGTTGGCTGTAGATGCACTGAGCCTTCCTGGGAAGGAGAGGAAAATAAAATCAGAAGGACAGATGAAGTCGTTAGCCAGGAAGGACAAGAGACGGGAGGTCAGCTGCGAGAGGAAGGGATAGAAAGGAAGGAGCACAAGGAAGTCAGTAGCCAGGTCAGAAGCGCCAGCGAGGCAGGAGGCAGGGCAAAGAAAGAGGAAGGCAGAGGCACCTAGGAAGCGGGTCGGCCAGGGCACAGCGAGGGCTGGCACTCTTATGCCTGCTGCCTGGATGGAGCAGCTCTTTGACAGAATCACGCTGGAGCTCACAACTTCAAAGGCACCAGGGGGCCAGAAGTCAGTCTGCAAAGGACAGTGGAAGGAGTGGATGGGGAGCCCAGTGAGGGCGAGGCAGGACCATCAAGGAACATGGGCATGAACTTGAAAGGAAGTAGAAAAGTAAGAGAGTTATTGGAGGGGGACAGTAAAATCAAAGACGGTTCCTCTCTTATCTTTTTCTCTTTACTTTCATTTTTGGTCTTTTTTTTTTTTTTTTTCCTCCTTTTTTCTGGACAAGGAAACTCTGCTTATCTTTGTAGGTGGGAGGTAAGGAGCCGGCAGGCAAAATTGAAGCTGCAACAGACAAAGAATAGAAGATGAGGCAGAGTCCAGGCCTAGGGAGGCACCTGGACTTCAGAACAAAGTGAAATAGAAATAGTAGTGGTGAAAAAAATGGATAGAATTTCATGGCGAGGTGTCCAAGTCAAACCTTTGTGCCAGAAAGATTCTGAAAGGTGAAACTGCAGCTGAAAAATGACAGAAGATCCCAAAGATGAAAAGGAGTGGGAGACATCTAAAGAAGGCCACCAGGGCACCCAGGCCAGATGGCTGTCCCCTGGAGCCCCCACACTGAAGAGGCAGGCACAAACATGGGGCAGGGCTCCGATCCTGGGGTGCACACACTCCGCGGCAGGGGTTTGGAGTGCCTGCTATTTCCAAATGTGCAAGATAATTTTTAAAAGTACTTATGAGCAATGTCTGAGAACACAACCAGGAAAAGATGAACTCGCTGCTTGGGGAAGACAACTTAGTGCTCACAGATGGCAAAAAAGACTCCTATTGTGTCTGCCTTTCCTTCAGGAAATGATCTGGGAAGTGAGGAAGGTAAGTATCATAAAGAAATAAGTGAAGCGAGAAAGAAGCGTGAAATGATAAGAAGAGAACAGTTGGTCTCCTTAAATGAGTTCAACTCTTCAAGCCCAGAACTGAAGGCATGGCTCATGGGTCTGTATTTGGGAAAGTTTTCAGAGATGACAGTTGATGGGCGAGGAACAAATGTTGTCCATATCAGGAAAAGGAAGAAGGCACTCCCTTAGGAGCCCCAAGCAGATCCCCAAAGTGGAACAAATTACTAAACTGGTGGCTTGTGAGTATTTAGAAAAGAATATGTTAATTACAGGAGAAGGAAATGGCAGCCGATTCCAGTACTCTTGCCTGGAAAATTCCATGGATGGAGGAGCCTGGTAGGCTACAGTCCATGGGGTTGCAAAGAGTCAGACACGACTGAACGACTTCACTTTCTTTCTTTCTATAGTTCCTTTTGGAGAAGGAAATGGCAACCCACTCCTGTGTTCTTGCCTGGAGAATCCCATGGATGGGGGGGTCTGGTGGGCTACAGTCTATGATTTTGCAAAGAGTCGGACACGACTAAGCAACACACACACACACACACACACACATTAATTACGAAAGCCAAGGGGGTCCATCAGTTGGGCGAAGTAACCTCAGTTTCATATTTTGAGAGAGAGGGGTGACTAGATTTGAACTCATTTACTTACACCTAGTCTCATTCAAAAAAGAATTGAAGGTTGATTAAAGGGACACCAACTGAAAAATCTACTGAGACACTGCGACTTAGAGATATGAGAAAGAAAAACAGGGGAAAAAAAGGACAGAAGGACATAAAAATGGAGCCATGAGCGAGACTAATGTTCAAACGGGCGGCAGAGAGTTCTACTCATTTGTTAAAGTGAACTCAACTCCCTTATTAAAGACTGACAGTCATTTGGCTTTCTGTGTTTTAACAGGAAACAGCAAAGGAGAAACCTGATGGATCATTCACGTCACACCAACTAGGAAATTGACAAAGAAGTTGGAAAAAGGGAGAAAGGAAGGTGGGCATGGAGGCAGGCAGCAAGATATAAAGACTGAAAGAAAAGCACAATAAACATTTTAGCACTTATGCACACTCGTGGATGGGGGAGGGAAAAGGCTATGCAGGACATGGAAAAATATCTTAAGAACTGAGGCCAGGAGAATAAGTCTCTTGAGATACTAAAAATGATAGCAAGAGAAGGGCTAAAAGGCCAGATATTAGAGGTTATAGAAGCCACACTCTCATGGCTTGTATTTCTTCATTAAGGAGGTCAGAGTTTTGTATTAGGAATCCTTAAGTTTGAAGAGTTTTGAAGTTTCACAGACTTTAGTTAAATCTTACTTTTCCTACTTAAAGATTTGTTTTCTTAGTCAAACCTATTAAACAATTTGAGTTTTTCTTTATTCAACTCTAAAACTAGAATAATTTTATCTACCTCAAAGAATGATTGTGAAAAGTAAATGGGGTGGAGTGAGAAAAGCAATATTATTCCTGAGACTAGACATCAAGGAAACTTCGCCTGAGAGTCCCCATAAAAGGGAGAGTGAGTGATGATAAAAAAGACTTCAAGGAATTTCTTGCAGTTAGATGTAAGATAATCTAACTTGCAATACCTCCAAGAATCCCTTTAATTCTATGTTCCATGATTATTTGTAACTCAAACTAAACTTTGTTTTAACACACTCCCAGTACCATCGAAGTATTCTCAGTCTCAAATGTTGACGTGATTATTTTAAGCAACATTCAGTACAGGTGAATTTCAAAACAAGCTGAATACTAATTAAAGAAGAAAAAGGAGAAAAAAACAACTCTGGAGAACTTTCCACATTCTTCTGAATGGGTCCTCCATCCTCTATGCTGGTCTGTCCAGAGCTTGGCTTCAAGAAGACTGAGAGTCTGTTCACTCATGGGACCAGCAACAAGCATGATTCTCCCTGAGGCTGGGCAGGCCCAAGTAGACAACTAACTAGTGACCCTCACTGTGGAAGGGGTTGGGAAGTGAAAAGTCCTTGTCTTCAGATAAGACTCTACTGAGGGGGGGGTTTCAAGATTGGGAACTCATGTACACCTGAGATGAAAAAATTAAAATTAAAATTAAAAAANGTGCTGGTCTGTCCAGAGCTTGGCTTCAAGAAGACTGAGAGTCTGTTCATTCATGGGACCAGCAACAAGCATGATTCTCCCTGAGGCTGGGCAGGCCCAAGTGGACAACTAACTAGTGACCCTCACTGGGGAAGGGGTTGGGAAGTGAAAAGTCCTTGTCTTCAGATAAGACCCTACTGAGGCGGGGTTTCAAGATTGGGAACTCATGTACACCTGAGATGAAAAAATTAAAATTAAAATTAAAAAAAAAAAGACTCTACTGAGGTCATGCCAACCCCAACAATGATTATCTTCAGCTGCCTCTTCTAAGTTACCATCTCTAAGGAAAGAGGTTTCACTTGTACTGGCTAATCTAGACCTCACCATTTATCTCACAGCGAGTCCCCCCAAAATATGAGTCCTGTAAACTTGACCTCAGTTGTGATCCATTGTCCTCAACTGATCTTAGACTCTACTCTCTCAACTACTCCAAACCCACTTGGCTCCCAGCTGAATCCCCACGTGGGGTCATTAGTCCCTGTGATCACACTGTCTCCAACCACCTTTGACATCCTTGAGTTAAAACTGACCAGTTCAGGTCCTCAGGGTCAACAGCCCATCTGACTCACCCTTCATACTGTATCTGAGCAGACAGTGATATGTGGTGGTCATTTCTTTGTCTAATACACTTAGCAAAGTTGTTCACAATATGACCCTGTATTATGCCTTATATTGCTCTGTCCTAAGACAATCTGGAATAAGACCATGGCATTCTATGATAAATGTCACTTTCATTTTCAATTCTTGGTAAAGACCTAATGGAATCAGAAAAGGTCTGGAGGAGGGCAGCTAAAATCATCAAAAACAAAAAGCCTCCTTCATAAGGATGAATTAAATAAATTAGAAGTCTGCAAGACAAATAAAAATGTTAGGAGAGGACAAATGTCAAAGTTTTCCAAATGTCTTAGAATAAAAGTGCAGTCATACACCAAATTCCACAATGCCATACTGAAGCATCATCCCTTGAATCTTAAAGCAGACAAATGTAGGGCAGTTAGAAAGACTCACCAGACGTGAGTCTGGGTGAACTCCAGGAGTTGGTGATGGACAGGGAGGCCTCGCAAAGAGTCGGACACGACTGAGCTACTGAACTGAACTAGAAAGAAATTATGAATAATAACAACAAAACTGGTGACATCGAGAGGTGGTAAAGACTAAAAATGTAAATTGAAGGAGGGTTTGGATAAAATTATGGAAAAATCTAGGTAAGAGCATCAGGAGAAAACTGAACATCTGTAACCACCAGAGGAAAGCTCAGCTCTCAAATCACATGGCATGTCGTCCACCAAAGTTGAGTTTTACAAGCCACAGGCAGTAAGCCTTTGTGTTNCTAAAAATGTAAATTGAAGGAGGGTTTGGATAAAATTATGGAAAAATCTATGTAAGAGCATCAGGAGAAAACTGAACATCTGTAACCACCAGAGGAAAGCTCAGCTCTCAAATCACATGGCATGTCGTCCACCAAAGTTGAGTTTTACAAGCCACAGGCAGTAAGCCTTTGTGTTGTTCTTCTATTGTGATGACTAAATGGGACCGTCCCTGTTTAAGTATTGATTCACACAGTGCCTCACACACCAAGACCCAATACATAGCAACAGCAGCCTTTGTACGGCAGTAATTCGTATACAGTTCAGCTGAATGAAGTGGTGCTCAGCTCAATATAACAGTTCTTCCACTGAGCTATTCTGTCTTCAACAGATCAACAACCACCATCTCTCCACCTCTCAGCTCAAATCCTTGGGATCACCCTTGGGCATTCCAGCCCTTCCACATTTAGAAAAAGGATCCAGCACTACAAATTTTCCAATACTAAGATCATCTGGTCTCAGAAAAAAATCTTTTTATAAAAAATAAACACACATTATTCCATTACCAAATAATTCTTCACCCCAGCAATATTTGACAAGAAAAGCTTGTGTTCTGAGAAGTAACGAGGCAAAGAGCTGGTGTGACCTCAAGAAGAATGTGGGGGATTTTAACAAATGCTTCAGACATTTGTCTTTGCAATAAGTGATGTCAAATGTGAAAGATAAAGAGTTAAAATGTGAATGGTAAAAAAAAGATTTCTAGACACATAAGAAATTAATAGCAGCTCAGAGTCCATCCAAGGAAAATGGTACCCTTGACTGCAGGAGACAGGGTGGGAAATCTTTATGAAAAGGGAGACTGCAGCTGGGACGCCACAGCCCTCTGGTGCATCTCATGGGGTCAGGCCGAAAGTTCCCAAGATGCCAACATTCCTGCTCTGAAATTCACCTGCTGCTTCTCCAGGGAGGCCGGCGTGACTACATCCTTTCCCACTGGTCCCTCTTACGTTGAGCACAGGCACATTTGCAACCTCAGGTGGAAGGAGTTGGATTTCTCAGGCAAAGAGCATTTTAGAGGTATTTTGAACCAACCTCCACCTTCTGCTGATAAAGCAGCAGAGACCCAAAGCTTTAATGGGGAGGAGCTGACATGGTTGGTCTGCCCGTCACCAGAGATCACAACACCCACTTTGCCAGCCATGACCACTTGGCCTCCAAGTTCAAGGACAAAGTAGGGATAGTAAGAGTCCCTCCCTGATAACCTGTAGGAAATTCTATCGAATAAATGAGATCATCTAAAGACGATAGTTCATGAACTATACCCAGCACAGTATCTGGCACCATCTGAGCATTTAATAAATTAGCCCTATAATTAGAGTTCTTCATGATGCGTCCCTTTCCTTTCTTCTCATCCCCACATAGTTGGGAAGAAAGAACAAGCAACAAGAACATTTTTGGATCACCTGCTGTCAGCTGTGCCTGGATCTTCAAGTGTTCATTTATTTGATAGGATGTGCCATGACTACCGTCCTGTATAGATCTGAATTTACATTCCCAAGTATGTTTGAATTTCACTCGCATTCCTCTCCAGGGAGTCATGCTATGTCAATACCTCTTATCCAATAAGCCTTAAATTGGTGTCGTAAACTACCATTTGGACTCTGTAACAGAATTGTAAATAGAGCGATAATTAACGAATTTCCCGATTCCTCTCCCCAATTCCACATTTACCAGGCATCTCATCTTCAGAACTGTCTTTCACCCTCAGGAATCTGGAACGAAAATAATGAGCAAATGGAACTTTTAAAAAAGGAAAGCTCTACGAATTACAAGCAGGTGGTTTAATTTTCCTACTTACCCTGCACAGTTGAATAGTATCTTTCTTCTCCCCTTCCAGCCTCTCTTCCCCCACCCCCTTCCTCCTCTCCCCTAGCTGATGCTTTTAAACTGCAGGTTTAAGGTCAGGATTGCAGAAACCGCACGGCAAACCCGAGGGCACGCTTCAAGCCTAACTGCTATTTCCACCTCTAGACTGTCTCTGCCTCTGACACCTGGCTTCACGCCTTCGGTCAGAGCATCTATTGCTCTGCTGTTTCTTCTGAATATCTTTTGTTGTTGTTGTTGTTAGTTCTTCATTGCAGTGCCCTGGCCTAACTCAAACCTTTCTCATTGCTCACCTCGACCACTGCCAAGGCTCCCAAACAGGTTTCCTTGAACTCCACACACCCTCCAATCCCATCTCTGGTCCGCTGGCAAAATGGTCATTCAAAAAAGCAAAGTCAGTGGGGGAAAGGGATAGTTAGGGAGCTTGGGATCGACATGTACACACTGCTATATTTAAAACGGATAACCTTTATGAAGAGTCAGCTTGAAAAAATAAATAAATAAATAAAACGGATAACCAACAAGGACCTACTGTATAGCAAGGAAACTCTGCTCAGTGTTATGTGGCAGCCTGGCTGGGGGGCGTCTGGGGAAGGATGGATGCATGTATATGTACGGCTGAGTCCCTTCGGTGTTCCACCTGAAACTACCACAATATTGTTATCAGCTAAACCCCAAGACAAAATAAAAAGTTAAAATATAAGAAGCAAACTCTAGCACATCACTCTCCTACTTGATTTTTTTCATCTACAAAATCATATCCAGATAATTCCCTACGGCGCACAAGTCCCTTCTCGATCTGGCCCTGCCTGCCTCCCCTGCCACAGCCTCCTGCATTTCTGCACGCTTCCCACTGGCCTCTCCACAGCGCCACTCCCTTCCCTCTGGGCCCATGCTGTTCCCTCGCTGCAAACACTGTTCACCCGTCTCCCCACACAGGAACCCGCACATTTCCGGGTTGCATTTACACTTCTGCCTTCACATCCTCCAGAAAGTTCCTTAAAGGGAGGGCCTCTCACTTTACTGGACTGTGGTCCCTGGTCCCTCATGGGCAGATGGTACATGTCAGCCACTTGGTACCCAAGCTGATAAACAACTAAAGAAGATAGAGAAGCCTTGCTTCAAACTGATATTTTTAAACCCCAGAGAAGAAAAGATGACAAAAGCCCTGTGTCTGCTCACGTGAGTGGCATTCTGGGAAGCTTTTGGAAAGGGGAAAAAAAAAAAAAATCTTGTGGGTTTAACTGATGGTGCCAGAAGAACAAGCCTATCCCTGGGGCGCTATTTAAATTCCACTCAGTGATTTTCTTTTTAATTCATTTTTATTCCAGGTGCAGCCCTGCAGCTATTTTAAAACTGAGACTTAAAGTAATACTAATAGCTGGTGTTATCACAGGCTCCTGCAGTAACAGGGTGCCTTGAATCCAGGGAAAAAAAATAAAGCCCTTCATGGAGCCTTGACAAACCACAATATCCTGTGCCTGGGAGACGGAGGAGAAGGAATGAAATAGTGGGCTCCATCATCAAAAGATTATGCTTCCCTTTGCAAAAGCTTTCATTCCTTCAGTCCCTGAAAGAGTTCACGTTGTACAGTTAACCATCTGTTTGCAAAATACTAACAGTCTGAAGGAAGACTAGGACGCTGGGCAGGGAGGCAGACAGACACCAAGGGTAGCTTCGTCCCTGTGCGGCCACTGCCATCTGCATCCGCCCCCTGAGACCCTGTATTTGAAGGATCAATTCCAGACCCCACCCCAGACTGTGGGGTCAGCATCTCTGCTAGGAAACAAAACGAAGTATAATTTAAATGCATGTTTTCTGGACAGCAACACTCCAGGCGAGAGAAAGCTGCCCCAAGAAATAGGGTTTTATGAGTGGTGCCCAGAGACATAGCCCTGCCTCTGACCTGCTTATGTCAGCAGGAACCGGGGCTGTTTCCTCTCAGCTTGTTAATGAACAAACTCAGGCTTTAATTACTGGCCTGAGCCAGCAGAGAGTCCACAGAATGACTGCAGCCCAGCCAGGGCTCTCTCCCACGCATTGACTCATGGACACTTCATGGTCAGTAGCCCCATGCCTTCCTTTGTTCTGAGACTGGCACTGACCCTCCAACATGGGAAATTCCTATCTCTTCATCCCCCACCTGGATGTACCGCACAGATCTGAGAAGGGCTGGCACTACCTCCATCATCAGGGATACAGGTGGAAGGATGGGCATCTGATACAGGCCATGACACCTAGAATTCCTCATTGAGCACGAGCTAGGAAGATGGGTGGGTGTGGCCTGGCACCCCCTGCCCCGCTCCATCCATGGGAAATGAACTGGTGACCAAGTTTACCCAGGGTGGGTCTGTGTGACTCTTTTGGACAACCATAGAGCCCTACATGTGACCCAAGGTTATTAAATGGAAAATGAACTCTGAGGGTTTCGACTGCCAGAATCCCAGAAGGGTATCAGACGAGAACTTGCAAATCCATGAAGCTTTGCAATGGGAAGCCTCCAACGACCACAAAGAGGGTGATCTAAGAGGTACCCACGCTATTTGCTCACAGCCAACTTCCCCGGGGGCATCCTGGTTTAGCTCAGTGAGCTGGGTCACCTCGGTCAGACTCGGGATTCAAGGGTGGGACCTGCCCTGGCAGTCACTGCACTCCTTTCCAGCCAGGGCCGCCCGCCCATCCACCCACCAACCTCAGAGACCCAGAGCATAGTCTTTCCCAGCCAGCAGAGTGCACCAGAGTCCAGCTCCTAAGTTAGATATTTTCTTTTTTAAGGAAGCATCCCCTGCTGCCTGGGAGGAAAGTGGCCGTTTCTGCATTCTATCAATTTCCATAGCATCTGTGGTGCCTACCACAAATTTAGCATTTATTATTACAATTCATGACAGCCTTTAAGCCAGAAAGAGAATTGGACAGTGTTTCCCAAATTTTTAATTTAGCAGACCTGTAAAGTCTTCCCATAAAAAGAGTGCCAACTTACCATTCACCCACTCCAATGGTTACCGAGCCTTTTTCTTATTTGGGGTTCAGTTCTGCCTCCCTCTCACATCCATTCTTTGGCCCTTGTCTTGCCCTTCAGAACCCTCCTGCTACATAATCGCATCTAAATTTCACCACGAAGTCCTTTCTTCTCCAGAACAAGTAGGCCTTGTGTAGCATTTTCAAGGAGGACAAGCTTCCGTCTGAAGCATCTGTCATGGTAGGTGGCAGACATTCCATAACTGTGTGTTGCAGAATGAAAAGATGAATTGTCCCTCATTCGACATGTTTTCCAGCCCCTTCACTCTCTGGGCTATGTCCCACAAGAGGCAACGCCACATTTCCATGTGCTTCTTGAAATGTCATGCCCAGAACTGTGTGCCATGCACCAGATGGGCTCAGCTGTGCAGAGCACCAAGGCCCCATGGCCCTCTTGCCCTGGGCACCAAGCCTTTATTCCCGAAACTTGAGACTGTTCTTGCTTTCTGGCAGCCACTTCGTACTGCCGACTCCTATGAAACTGGAGTTCACGAAAACCCTTAGATAGTCCCGATTCTGAATTTCTTTTTCCTTAACATTCTTTTATTTAACTTTTAAAAAACATTTATTTTTAACTGAAGGATAGTTACAATACTGTGTTGGTTTCTGCCATACATCAACACAGATCAGTCATAGGTACACATATGTCCCCTCCCTCTTAAGCCTCCCTCCCACCCCAACCCACCCCTCTAGGTTGGCACGGAGCCCCAGAATGGAGAGAGTAGCATGAAACATATACACTAACATATGTGAACTAGACAGACAGGGGATTTGCTGTATGACTCAGGGAATCCAATTCTGAATTTCTTAACTGGTATTTTCAATCCAAGAACAGAGCTTTTCCATTTAGGCCAACTGTGTTTATTTTTTGTGGGTCAGTATCTTCGATTCTTATCTGACTCTTCCCATCTTCTCTGTCCACTAGAGGTTAGGGTTCTGGAGATGGTATTTTATACACTTTGATATAAGGAATGAGTGTATTTAGCATGGTGGCACTCAGCAGATATTTGACAAGTATGTGTTGGTTCATTAGGTTCCACCCATATTCTAATATCCCCCAGGACTCTCAGTTCCTTATGAATCACACGGAAGTCCCAAGGGCAACACCTAAGGACTTCTTCCAACGGCCCCTTCCTACCTACATGCTTCCAACTCTGAGCTGTGCTTGTCTCCATCGGACCCACTGGATGCGCCCACAGCAGCCTGCCTGCACCCCAACACTCTGCTCTCCAGAAATGACCAGCCCCCTCCCCAGCACTCATCACTGCCTTCTGCCTTCTCAAAACTCAGTGCATCCACCAGCACCAACTCACTGCATTTCCCCCACGGTCCCTCAGCATTCCTAATACCAGCCATCATGCAGGAAAAGGGTTTGGAGCAAATCTGGAATCATTCAGATGAATAAAAAGAGAGAGTCATCACCTACNGTCTAACTCAATGAAACTATGAGCCATGCTGTGTAGGGCCACCCAAGACGGGCGGGTCATGGTGGAGAGTTCTGACAAAACATGGTCCACTGGAGAAGGGAATGGCAATCCACTTCACTATTCTTGCCTTGAGAACCCCATGAAGAGTATGAAAAGGCAAAAAGATAGGACACAAAAGATGAACTTCCCAGGTGGGTAGGTGCCCAATAGGCTACTGGAGATCAGTGGAGAATAACTCCGGAAAGAATCAAGAGAGAGCCAAGGCAAAAACAATGTCCAGCTGTGGATGCGACTGGTAATGGAAGTAAAGTCCAGTGCTGTAAAGAACAATACTGCATAGGAACCTGGAATTTTGGGTCTATGAATCAAGGCAAACTGGAAGTGGTCAAACAGAAGATGGCAAGAGTGAATGTCAACATTTTAGGAATCAGCAAACTAAAATGTACTGGAATGGGTGAATTTAACTCAGATGACCATTAATATCTACTACCATGGGCAAGAATCCCTTAGAAGAAATGGAGTAGCCATCATAGTCCATAAGAGTCTGAAANGAATCAAGGCAAACTGGAAGTGGTCAAACAGAAGATGGCAAGAGTGAATGTCAACATTTTAGGAATCAGCAAACTAAAATGTACTGGAATGGGTGAATTTAACTCAGATGACCATTAATATCTACTACCGTGGGCAAGAATCCCTTAGAAGAAATGGAGTAGCCATCATAGTCCATAAGAGTCTGAAATGCAGTACTTGGATGCAGTTTCAAAAACAACAGAATGATCTCTGTTCATTTTCAAGGCAAACCATTCAATACCACAGTAATCGAAATCTATGCCCCAACCAGTAATGCTGAAGAAGCTGAAGCTGAACGGTTCTATGAGACCTACAAGCCCTTTGAGAACTAACACCCAAAAATGATGTCCTTTTCATTATAGGGGACTGGAATGCAAGGAAGTAGGAAGTCAAGAAATACCTGGAGTAGCAGGCAAATTTGACCTTGGAGTACAGAATGAAGCAGGCCAAAGGCTAATAGAGTTTTGCCAAGAGAAGGCACTGGTCACAGCAAACACTCTCTTCCAAGAACACAAGAGAAGACTACACATGGACATCACCAGATGGTCAACACCGAAATCAGATTGGTTATATTCTTTGCAGCCAAAGATGGAGAAGCTCTACACAGTCAGCAAAAATAAGATCGGGAGCTGACTGAGGCTCAGATCCTGAACTCCTTATTGCCAAATTCAGACTTAAATTGAAGAAAGTAGGGAAATAGACCACTCAGGTATGACCTAAATCAAATGGTTATACAGTAGAAGTATAATCAATGATTGTATATCAAATATAATCAAATGATTATACAGGAGAAACAGAGTCAAGGGATTAGATCTGATAGAGTACCTGAAGAACTATGGACAGAGGTTCATGACATTGTACAGGACGCAGGGATCAAGACCATCCCCAAGAAAAAGAAGTGCAAAAAGGCAAATGGTTGTTTGAGGAGGCCTTACAAATAGCTGTGAAAAGAAGAGAAGTGAAAGGCAAAGGAGAAAAGGAAAGATACATCCATTAGAATGCAGAGTTCGAAAGAACAGCAAGAAGAGATAAGAAACCCTTCCTCAGTGATCAATGCAAAGACATAGAGGAAAACAACAGAATGGGAAAGACTAGTGATCTCTTCAAGAAAATTAGAGATAACAAGGGAACATTTCACGCTCACAGTAAAGGGCACAGTAAAGGACAGAAATGGTATGGACCTAAAAGAAGCAGAAGATATTAAGAGGTGGCAAGAATACACAGAAGAACTATATAAAAAAGATTTTCACAACTCAGATAATCACTGTGGTGTGATCACTCACCTAGAGACAGACATCCTCGAATGTGAAGTCAAGTGGGCCTTAAGAAGCATCACTACAGACAAAGCTAGTGGAGGTGTTGGAATTCCAGGTGAGCTATTTCAAATCCTAAAAGATGATGTTGAGAAAGTGCTGCACTCAATATGCCAGCAAATTTGGAAAACTTAGTAGTGGCCACAGGACTGGAAAAGGTCAGTTTTCATTTCAATCTCAAAGAAAGGCAATGTCAAAGAATGTTCAAACTACCACATAATTGCACTCATCTCACACACTGGCAAAGTAATGCTCAAAATTATCCAAGCTAGGCTTCAACAGTATGTGAACCATGAACTTCCAGATGTTTAAGCTGGATTTAGAAAAGGCAGAGGAACTAGAAACCAAATTGCCAACATCTGCTAGAGCATCAAAAAAGCAAGAAA
Source organism: Neotragus moschatus (assembly GCA_006410615.1). Classification (NCBI taxonomy): domain Eukaryota; kingdom Metazoa; phylum Chordata; class Mammalia; order Artiodactyla; family Bovidae; genus Neotragus; species Neotragus moschatus. The sequence continues at coordinate 898,469 of SJYA01000655.1, forward strand.
GTTCCAGAAAAACATCTACTTCTGCTTTATTGACTGTGCCAAAGCCTTTGACTGTGTGAACCACAACAAATTGGAAAATTCTTCAAGAGATGGGAATATCAGACCACTTGACCTGCCTCCTGAGAAATCTGTATGCAGGTCAGGAAGCAACAGTTAGAACGGGACATGAAACAATAGACTGGTTCCAGATTGAGAAAGGAGTACATCAAGGCTGTATATTGTCACATTGCTTATTTAACTTATATGCAGAGTCCATCATGAGAAACGCTGGGCTGCAGGAAGCACAAGCTGGAATCAAGATTGCCAGGAGAAATACCAATAACCTCAGAAATGCAGATGAAACCACCTTTATTTCAGAAAACAAAAAAGAACTAGAGCCTCTTGACGAAAGTAAAAGAGGAGAGCAAAAAAATTGGCTTAAAACTCAACATTCAGAAAACTATGATCATGGCATCTGGTCCCATCACTTCAAAGCCGCCTTTCATGTATTTAAATATGACTTGACATGCCCATAGGTGATCACCAAGCAACTTTCCATAAACACATCTATTGTACTGGGCAATGCCTCTAGACCTTCACAAAGAATTGTTCTCTGCATCAGTGCTGTCTCCACGTACCAAACAAAATCCTAGATGCACACTTGGTCTCTGCTAGAGCAATAATGAATTCTTCTAGGTATGTATATAAGAAGGGCTTTCTCTGCACTCTCTACATACTGCAGTTTTTCCATGAACCTTGCGCTTCTCTTGTGGCTCAGCTGGTAAAGAATCCACCTGCAATCCAGGAGACATGGGTTCGATCCCTGGCTTGGGAAGATACCCTGGAGAAGCAAAAGGCTACCCACTCCAGTATTCTGGCCTGCAGACTTCTATGGACTGTATAGTCCATGGGGGTCACAAAGAGTCGGACATGACTGAGCAAATTTCACTTCACTTCACTTCCAATGGAATTAAAGAAACCATAGAGTCTTAATATGCGGAAAGGACTTTGGTGGAGCAACTCACATTGTGGGCAAGGAAAATGAAGCTAAGTAGAAAGCGTTATAATTCCTTTACCCTGCTTTTGAGTACCAACAATCCTTCAGTGAGTCCCACCTCCTCTGGGAGCTGAAGATGGTGCCCCCGTCCTTTCTTACAGGGACTCAAGGACCAGTGATCTCCAACTATTTTATTGGAGACTGGACATCAGTCTCCTTTCATCTGAAGTTCCTAAAGACTAGTGGAGAGACTCATGACAAACTATCCAATCTTGTGTTACAACAGTCATCTGGGTTCCCCACTGCAACTATGAGTAAAACTGAAGCCTGTGTATCTTCACTTATTCNGTCGGACATGACTGAGCAAATTTCACTTCACTTCACTTCCAATGGAATTAAAGAAACCATAGAGTCTTAATATGCGGAAAGGACTTTGGTGGAGCAACTCACATTGTGGGCAAGGAAAATGAAGCTAAGTAGAAAGCGTTATAATTCCTTTACCCTGCTTTTGAGTACCAACAATCCTTCAGTGAGTCCCACCTCCTCTGGGAGCTGAAGATGGTGCCCCCGTCCTTTCTTACAGGGACTCAAGGACCAGTGATCTCCAACTATTTTATTGGAGACACTGGACATCGATCTCCTTTCATCTGAAGTTCCTAAAGACTAGTGGAGAGACTCATGACAAACTATCCAATCTTGTGTTACAACAGTCATCTGGGTTCCCCGCTGCAACTATGAGTAAAACTGAGGCCTGTGTATCTTCACTTATTCAGATACTGCTTTTGATGTGTCTGTTCTTGGGAGAGGCCTAATACTTGGACAGGGACTTCCAGGGACCCTTCCCAGCTCCTGTGACAGCACTGGCCACAGAAACCTTTGGCAGACCGGCTTGACGCTTACACCCAGAGCACACGAGCGCATTATAGCAAAGGCACAGTCTCTCTCCAGCTGTGGTTAATGGTCAGCTCATGGTCCCTGGGATACAGTGAATGGGGCTTCTCTGGTGGCTCAGACAGCAGAGAATCTGCTCACAATGAGGGAGCCCTGGGTTCGATCCCTGGGTTGGGAAGATCCCCTGGAGGAGTAAATGGTACCCCTTTCCAGTATTCTTCCCTGGAGAATCCCATGGATACAGGAGCCTGGTGGGCTACAGTCCAGGGGGTCGCAAAGAGTTGGACATGACTGAGCACACTAACACCTTGTTGAAATAGTATCTGTTTAGATGACTAGTCATTATCAGTTTGTAGAATGCTGTGTTTGGTTGTGGTTTTTTAATCATGTCTTAGATCAGTCTTGTATTTGTGCCCTAATGTCTCTACAAAAATGTCTCAATTTCTCAGTCACTATATTCGTTGTGCACTTGACTTGTGCTCAGTTGCTCAATCGTGTCCATGAAATTTCCCAGGCAAGAATGCTGGAGTGGGGTACCATTTACTACTCCAGGGGATCTTCCTGACTCAGGGAACAAACCCGAGTCTCTTGCGCCTCCGGTATTGCCAGGTGGACTCTTTTACCACTGAGCCACCAGGGAAGCCCCATTCGTTACATCCCAGAGACTGTGAAAGTTGGAGAATGTTGTTTCTGTAGACTTCCTCTTTCAGCACAAGCCACAAGTCACATCCCAGAAGAGGAGGTAAATATGCTGCCCTAGGCAAGGTGGTGAGGGAAGGCCCCTGGCAGGGGACTGGAAGGGAGTTCTCAGAACCCCAGACTTTTGGAGCAGAAGAGAGGTTGTGCCTGGTGACATAATCTCCAGCACAGGGGCCCTCGGGACTCTGGTGGAGTGACCCCAAATGAGGTTTCAAATGGGAATGTTGTTTTCTCTCCAGTGAGACAGGAGAGTTGATACTGAATGTTATTTATAGATTTGACTGTAGCTGCCTGAATCATTGTTCTTGTCGGTAATAAATCATTTCAGGGAAATAGCTACAGATGATTCCTTCTTTGTTTCAGAAGTAAATGACTTATCAAATAAGTAGAACCCTCCAACTGTGCTACACAACGTCAGTTCAGCAAAATGCATTCCTCCCTTCACAGGTAAATGAAAGTCGCTCAGTCGTCTCCGACTCTTTGTGACCCCATGGACCATGGGATTCTCCAGGCCAGAGTACTGGAGTGGGTAGCTGTTCCCTTCTCCAGGGGACCTTCCCAATCCAGGGATCGAGTCCAGGTCTCCCATATTTTAGGCAGATTCTTTATCAGATGAGCCATCAGGGAAGCTCACTTTCCTAGCTAAAGGCTCAAGTTTAAAGTAACAGCAACGACCAGGATTTGTTGAACATGGACTTGGGAACATACAGCCATCACTTCAGGAGAAACGACAGGCACTAGGAACTGCCTTCTGAAAAACGTGCCACCCAGTCAGAGATCAGAAGCATGAACGCCAACTACAGCACAAGGTGGTGAACGGTAAGCAGTGGTAAGGAGTGGAGCTCCATGAACTACAGGAGGCCAAAAAGAGCCCCCTCCTGTCTGGAGTGTCCACACAGGGGCCGGGTGATGCGCTGGACACTGAAATACGGGAGCAAGGAGACCTGAGAAAGGGGACAGTGTGTCCAAGGACATTACGGTGAGGCAGAGTAGGGCTGTCCTGCCCGATGGGAGAGCAAGTTAAATCCTGACACTTGCCAGCTGTGTGACCTTGAGCAAGTTCCTCGGCCTCTCTGAGCCTCCGTTGTCTAACTGTAAAACAGGGATGCTAGAGGAACTTAGCTGCTCTAAGAATAAAGGAGATCATGCCAATGATCCACTTGGCAGAACCACCCGGAACAAAGGCTAAACCCTCGGTACACTATTAAGCACACACTATTAACAGTACCTGGTTAACTACTGTTACAGTTGCAAGGTTATAAAAAAACTCAGACAGCCACTGGGTTGAGCTCTACGCTGGAGCCAAGATCAGCGGTGAAGGGACTTTGTTTTGCGACAGGACCTTTCGGTTGGGGAGAGGAAATGGTTCACGGAGCTCTGTGATGACTGTCATGAAAGTGAATATGAGGGAGTGATAGGAAAAGAGGGTCATAGCTCCCTCCCAGTAGCGGCTACTACAAGTGGAACCCACTCACCCTTGCCCAGGTCCTAAACCACTTACACCCTTTGAAAACCTCATAAAGAGAACGTTGGAAAGAAACCAGAGCAGGGAAATACCTGAGAACGGTGCCTTGTGACCCTCTAGCTTAGGAAACCAGAAGCCCTAAAGGCAGAGACAGCCAACAGTCCTGGCTGGAAAGCGTGGAGAGACTTTGAAGCACACCTCCTTCCCAACCCCAGCTTCTCAGCAGACTCAGTGATGTAGAAACAATGCTTACTGGAACGTAGATACAGCCAGCTATGGAGCGGGTGGGATTTGCCTCATCCAGGAACTGATGTGGGAGTTAAAAAAATAAATAAAACTCCTCTGTTACCAGGGCAACAGGCAAACTGAGGACACAATCAACTGTCCCTTCAAAGTCCCAGGAGAGAACTTGATTGCCCATGTCAGACAGATCTGGCTTAGAGCACTCGGGAACAAGCAAACCTTCAAAGTGGCTGGTGGTGGGCTATGCTGAGACCCACTGTAACGGTGGTCTAGGAGAAATGCATAGAAACAGAACCAGGATGTTCTGGAAGACACAGGCAGTGCTGACAAGGACGATCATGAAAGCATTCTTTCTGAACATCTGGGCCGCCCGGCTGACCAAGTGGCCGAGTGTGGTGGCATTTTCTTCTAGGTACTAGTCAGGATGACATGGCACTGAGGACATGGTTAACACTTAGCCGCACAGGCCAGCATGAGCTATGGCTTTGGTTTTTAGGAGGTTTAGAAAGAAAGTTTATCTTTCTTTGCATCATTCTGATTAAGCTTCAGCTGGAATTATACAGTGTTATTTTAAGCCCATATTTTAATTAGAAATGATTTCAGGGAGAATGGTAAAAAGAGCAACAATGAAAACAACGAAACAAAACTACTTGTGATGAACATATGTGACAGATAAGAACGATGTTAAATGGTGGCTGAATATGTATGTTGTTTAATTACAGGTGGCGTGAGTGGTAAAGAACCCACCTGCAATGCAAGAGACGTAAGAGACGCGGGTTCAATCCCTGGGTTGGGAAGATCCCCTGAAGAAGGGAATGGAAATCCACTCCAGTATTCTTGCTTGGAGAATCCCCATGGACAGAGGAGCCTGGCCGGCTACTGTCCATAGGGTCGCAAAGAGTCAGACATGACTGAAGCCACTTAGTACACAGCACACAACTGCATGAAATTTTAGTATCAAAAGACAATGCACTCAAAGAAAATTCCTGAACGCCAGTTTCTTATCATCCTGGGGTCTCCTCTTTCCAGGACTACAGACTGCCCACCTGAGCAAAGCAGCTTGAACCAGGGACTCCCCAGGGCTGATTGGCCCACGTAAACTTCTGAGTCTGAAACAGACACTCCCCACTTGAGCATCTCAGCTTGAACCAGAGCTGAGACTGACCGTATAAAAATCAGAAGCTGAACCAGGTGTTTCCCCAAGAGTCTTTACTTCTGCTACCAGATTCTAAAGCCACACAATTCTTAGAGTACTTCAGGGGCCACAGCTCTTTAATCAAAAGACATAAATACACCCTATCTGGGGGAATCCATCCTATCATGAATGTCTAGACAGTCACTGCATTTCTTATTGATGACCAATGAGAAGTACGGGCCTCTGTGTAATTCTATAGCGCTCCATAAACAGAGTGGCACAGGACACAGTGCCCAGCCCCCCTCGCCAAGCTGGGCAAAACAGACTTCCTACTCCCTTAAGAGCTCCAACGCTGACCTTCAGGAGAAGCTCTGAGAATATTTATTAAGCACATGCAAGTGCAGGCACCAGCCAGGTTCCACGGGTGAGATGGTTGTCAGCCCAGCTCCTCCCTCCCCCCGTGACAGGAGGAGGACTCGAGAATCAGGCCAGCACAACCCTGAAGAGGCTGTTAAAGAAAAGCATGACCCAGACAAGAACGCAGCATGAATTAACTACGAGGCTCAACCAGATGCTGGAGAAAGAGATCTAGCAAAGCCCAGAGAACAGTGTGGCTCCGCAGTGGCTGAAGCCAGCCGAGCGGCAGCACAGAAGGCCTGCCCCAGGGCTCTGTAACCACTCCAGTCTCTGCAGACGTGACTGGCTTTTCAGCCTGATGCTTGATGTCAGCACATTAACCAGGGATGCCCACATCTACGCCTGTGCCTTGGAGGATGTCGGCTTGAAGCCAACATGGAAGAAGAGGAGGCCAAGGGTAGGTGAGCCCTGAACAAGCTGTATCAGAAAAGAGGCTGCTCAAAGCTATAGCACCATCTAGGGTTCCAAGTTTCAGTATTGTTCTCAAGAAACTCAAGACAGTCTTTAAGAGACATTATCTCCTTTAGTTTCCCAAACAGCTACTCTGGTTAAGGTCTCTGCCATCAGAACATCAGTTTCATCACTGAGGTCTTGAAATCCACCATATTTGTTTTGAGCTATGTGACCCTCTCTTCTCAGTTAGAAAGTGAAGCCCATACTTCAGGTAGGAATAACCCCTCAAGCCCCTATTATAACAGTGTGAAGTAAATTAACAAATTATTGAGCTCCTCATTAGGAGGGACAGGAAAAACCTTTAAACAGAGGAATTTAAAGCAAGTAGGAGGACCAGACATCTGCGGAAAGGACCAAGGATGGCTGGAGGCTTTCCTTCCTTGTCTACCTTGCCCAAGTCAGTGGTGCTTTTAGCTCAAGATCAGCTGGGGAGGAAGGAGTCTTTCTGATGTCAGGTTCTTGTTCCCCTCTACCCACCTCCTTAGGCAGTGGGAGGAGACAGGCAGCACCCCTCAGGTCCTACTGCTCTCCACCTGGCCAAACACAAAGCCCATGGGAGCACCGCCTGATTTCAGGGGAATGAGAGGCAGATCACAGGGGCTCTTGAGCAATTTTAGGAAAAGAATCTGGACAACTCACACTTTCAGCAAGGTCCCAACTGCAGCAAAAACACTGAACATAAACCATAACTTGGGTCTGAGTCTCCTTTCATATTTCAGTTTATAAACACATTTCTTCAAGTAACTGACACCTTCTCGATGAACCATCGACAAAACTGCAGTGTTTGTGGACAATCTTCTACAAACAACAACCACCTTTTGATGACTTAGTACTGTACAGCTCTGCTGGGTCCGAGACTAAAGGCAGCAATGCCTTGTCATGAACATAACAAGAGGTGTCAAGATTTGCTCAGAACCTTGAGGCAGCCCCCCGAGCCCATTAGGGGGTCTGCACAGTCTTCCTTAAGCCAAAAGCCAGCAGGAATATCTACTCAGTTACCTTTCCTTGGATAGAAAGGATGGTGAGCTGAACCCACCAGGAATACATTGTTGATACAAGGTTTTCAAGAACTAACAGTTCCACATGTACACCATTTGCTGAGAAAGCAGCTGCAACTAAAATTCCGAGTTATTAACAGAAAACTGATGGACAACAGAAACTAGGTTTGTTTCTCTACTCAGTGTTCCAGGGTCATTAGGTTAAGGGGTTCACTCTCAGCCACACCTTCTGCCAACAAGGAGATCAGTTACTGATCAGGGCTCCAGGGTGTCTCAGAAGGAAAATGAATGGCATGATTCTCCCTCAAAGTATTGTCCCAGAGTAAGTCTTATCAGAAGAGTGGCTGTTCCACTAAGAAGAACGGTGTTAAATGGGAATATGGGACAGTGTTAAAAAACTAAAAATAGAGCAACCATATGATCCTGCAATCTCACTCCTGGGCATATATCCATAGAAAAACATGATCTGAAAGGAAACAGTCTCCCCAGGTTTACTGCAACACTGTTCACAATAGCCAAGACAGAGAAGCAACCTAAATGTCCAGGATCCGGGAATGGATGAAGAAGATATAGTATATATACACAGTGGAATACTACTCAGTCATTACAAAGAATGAAATACTGCCTTTTGCAGCAACATGGATGAATCTAGAGATGATCATAAGTGAAGTAAGTCAGAGAAAGACAAATATGATATCACTAAATATTCTATCACTATATATATCACTAAATAGCATATCACTAGGTATGCTAAATCTTAAAAAAAAAAAATGACACAAATGAACTTCCTTACAAAACAGAAGTAGATTCACAGACACAGAAAACAAACTTATGGTTTTCCAAGGGTAAAGGAAGGGAGGGATGGATAAACTAAAATTTTGAGATTAACAGATACATATGACTCTACATAAAACAGATAAACAATAAGGATTTACTGTGTGGCACAGGGAAGCATATTCAGTATCTTGTAATTACCAGTAATGAAAAAGAACCTAAAAAAGAACACACATATGTATAAGGGAATCACTCTGCTGTACACCTGAAATGAATACAACCTTGTAACTCAACTATGCTTCCCCAAACAGTTGCTCCTCTGGGGGAGAAAAAAAAAAAAGAAAGAAGAGAGTTTCAATATTTTTGAAAAGAAGTTTCAATATTCTTCTCAAGAAACCTAGGAGAAACATTATCTCATTTAGTCTCCAAGAAACCACTTTGGTTAAGGTCTCTGCCATGAGAAGCCCTGACCATGTTCCAAGATGGGCCAGTTCATGAAGCAGGACTTCAAGGAGGGGGAACCTCAGGCTCCCCAAGGTCATGGGGACCCCAGTCCCCCAGCCAAGTCATACCCAGGGCCAGCTCTGGAGAGCTTCAGTTCAGCAAGCAAAGAATCATTTGCTGGAGAAACCCGACCTGTTGTCACAATGCACTTAAAAATCAAACTCTGTCAAGAAGGTAGAGCTGTTAGCCATCATGACCACATTAGCAGTCAGGGGGCTGGAGGAACATCATTATAACCTGTGCCCACCATCATCTCTGGGGTCCTAGAAAGCGTACTGGATTTGGGTATCACAATTTCTTTGTCCTTTATGAATTATATAGTCTTCAGCAAGTCATTTAATCTCAGTGAACCTCAAGTGTCCCCTCCGTTTATATAAAATGAACACTATAAAATTTAAGGATCTTGTAAGGATCAAGAAGACTCTTGAGAGTCCCTTGGACTGCAAGGAGTTCCAACCAGTCCATCTTAAAAGAAATCAGTCCTGAATATTCACTGGAAGGACTGATGCTGAAGCTGAAACTCCAATACTTTGGCCACCTGACGCGAAGAANATGTCCAGGATCCGGGAATGGATGAAGAAGATATAGTATATATACACAGTGGAATACTACTCAGTCATTACAAAGAATGAAATACTGCCTTTTGCAGCAACATGGATGAATCTAGAGATGATCATAAGTGAAGTAAGTCAGAGAAAGACAAATATGATATCACTAAATATTCTATCACTATATATATCACTAAATAGCATATCACTAGGTATGCTAAATCTTAAAAAAAAAAAATGACACAAATGAACTTCCTTACAAAACAGAAGTAGATTCACAGACACAGAAAACAAACTTATGGTTTTCCAAGGGTAAAGGAAGGGAGGGATGGATAAACTAAAATTTTGAGATTAACAGATACATATGACTCTACATAAAACAGATAAACAATAAGGATTTACTGTGTGGCACAGGGAAGCATATTCAGTATCTTGTAATTACCAGTAATGAAAAAGAACCTAAAAAAGAACACACATATGTATAAGGGAATCACTCTGCTGTACACCTGAAATGAATACAACCTTGTAACTCAACTATGCTTCCCCAAACAGTTGCTCCTCTGGGGGAGAAAAAAAAAAAAGAAAGAAGAGAGTTTCAATATTTTTGAAAAGAAGTTTCAATATTCTTCTCAAGAAACCTAGGAGAAACATTATCTCATTTAGTCTCCAAGAAACCACTTTGGTTAAGGTCTCTGCCATGAGAAGCCCTGACCATGTTCCAAGATGGGCCAGTTCATGAAGCAGGACTTCAAGGAGGGGGAACCTCAGGCTCCCCAAGGTCATGGGGACCCCAGTCCCCCAGCCAAGTCATACCCAGGGCCAGCTCTGGAGAGCTTCAGTTCAGCAAGCAAAGAATCATTTGCTGGAGAAACCCGACCTGTTGTCACAATGCACTTAAAAATCAAACTCTGTCAAGAAGGTAGAGCTGTTAGCCATCATGACCACATTAGCAGTCAGGGGGCTGGAGGAACATCATTATAACCTGTGCCCACCATCATCTCTGGGGTCCTAGAAAGCGTACTGGATTTGGGTATCACAATTTCTTTGTCCTTTATGAATTATATAGTCTTCAGCAAGTCATTTAATCTCAGTGAACCTCAAGTGTCCCCTCCGTTTATATAAAATGAACACTATAAAATTTAAGGATCTTGTAAGGATCAAGAAGACTCTTGAGAGTCCCTTGGACTGCAAGGAGTTCCAACCAGTCCATCTTAAAAGAAATCAGTCCTGAATATTCACTGGAAGGACTGATGCTGAAGCTGAAACTCCAATACTTTGGCCACCTGACGCGAAGAACTGACTCATTGGAAAAGACCCTGAAGCTTGGAAAGATTGAAGGCGGGAGAAGGAGATGACAGAGAATGAGATAGTTGGATGGCATCACCAACTCGATGGACAGGAGTTTGAGTAAGCTCCAGGAGTTGGTGATGGACAGGGAGGCCTGGTGTGCTGCAGTCCATGGGGTCGCAAAGAGTTGGACGTGACTAAGTGACTGAACTGAAGGATCAAATGAAATAATGTACATAAAAGTATGTGAAAACTACAAAGGGCCACATCAATATCAAGTATTATTTTGAACATATCTGGGAAAGTTTTGGAAAACACATAAAATGGCAACAACAGCAACAACAAAAAGCTGATCCTGCTCCTTCATCTGAGCCCAATCCCAGAAGAGATACATCTCACCTAACTTCACATATTACCCCTTCGTTCAATCAAGATTCCTTAAACTTCCCCAGGGTGCCCGTCACTGTGCTAGATGCTGGAGAAAGAACAATAAATGAGACACTCTTCGTGGTCTCAGGGGGCATGAATCTAGAGAATTCCAACACTATTCCCACCTCTGTGTTATGTTCTTAATCTGCGAATCCCATCCTGGCAAGATGCCTACACCTCCCTCCTGGTGTAGATGAACAAACTGAACCTGCCACCCCTGGCTGCGAGCTAAGTCTGAGGTTAAGTGTGTTTCACTGCCATGAAGCCATAAAAGTCAGTCTTCTGCCATCTCCCTCCCATCTCATCACCTTGGCCCTTCCAAAGCCTTTCATGTGCAGACCTGAGCTTCTCATGGACCTAGCTTCAGTGTTAGCAGATACATCATCTTTTTTCTTTTTTTTTTTTTTTGGCTTTCAGGGTCTTAGTTCCCCAACCAGGGATCAAACCTTGGCCTCTGGCAGTGAGAACACCAAGTCTTAATCACTGGATCACCAGGAAATTCCCACATAGTCTTTTGAAGTCGTATTAAAATAAGCACATTAAATACCAAACCAGTAAACCAGAGGTTTACCCCTACCCTGTAGACCATGTTAATCATGCCCATCTAAGGACCTGTAGCAGGTGAAGTCTAGACAACTTATGTCAGAAAGCCCTGGGTCTGAGTCTTAACTCTGTCACTCGTGAGCCTTTAAGCTATTATTGACTTAGCTTAAAGTACCACACAAAGTTTCAATTTTCACATTTATAAAACTCAGATAATAATACCTATCCCATAGAGAGGTTTAAATAATTAAATGTTATAATGTTGGTAAATAATCTAACAGTACTTGGCACTTTGAAGCATCTATAAATGGTAGTCATTATTGTTTATAATTATGATAGTTATTACTATTGACGTGCTTACAAAACAGCCAATTTCATCCTATGCCCCTTGATTTCTCTACTGCCTGAATGGATGTACAGAGAAAGCAATGTTTCTATTGACTCTGCTGCTGCTGCTGCTGTTAAGTCGCTTCAGTTGTGTCCGACTCTGTGTGACCCCATAGACGGCAGCCCACCAGGCTCCCTCGTCCCTGGGATTCTCCAGGCAAGAATACTGGAGTGGGTTGCCATTTCCTTCTCCAATGCATGAAAGTGAAAAGTGAAAGAGTGAGGTCGCTCAGTCGTATCCGACTCAGCAACCCCATGGGCTGCAGTGCACCAGGCCCCTCCGTCCATGGGATTTTCCAGGCAAGGGTACTGGAGTGGGTGCCATTGCCTTCTCCTCTATTGACTCTAGAGCAAATTAATTCTACCTATGGACCCCAATTCATTTTGCTTTTTTGGAAAAACTAGCTCTCAACCTTGAAGGTTAAGATATATTTATCCTTGGTTTAACACACACCTTGTGGACAAAATCAAAGAATAAACCACTACCTAAAACAGTATTTCACAAACCCTTTGGGTTTCACATCTCCCGCTCTATCCATACATAATATTGCAGTTCTTGTCTTCAGAGCAGCCCCTCTTTCTTTCCAGTACAGTTTTTTTCCTCTTCCCAGTCACTCATTTGTGGTTCTTTCACTTCCATCTTCACAATGGCCAGTTGTCTCATACAGATCAGGAACACTCAGCCTTAACAGATTCTGCAGCTGGCTCAGCAGTTTGGACAGGCTGCATAGTAAGGAATCAACCTTGTCCAAAGAGAAGGCTGGCCTTTGTCAGGGGCTTCTGGGAGGCAGTTCTCTAAGCTCAAGAAATATAACAGCAAATGCAGGTCTGTCTGCCTGGGGCCTACGGTCATGCAGGATAGTGTGATGAGGTGACTTAGACTTCAGGTTTCGGCTCATGTGGTATCAGCTCAGCCTCAGGAGGGGCTGGAGACTGAGGTCAACCATGAGGTCAGTCAACTCTGCCTAGATGACGGAACCCGAATTAAGACTCCAGACACCAAGACTCAATGGGCTGCCGTGGCGGCAGTACCCCATGCACGTGATCATACACTGACGCCAGGAAACTGGTGTTTCCCACGACTCCACAGGGAGAAGACAACCGGAAGCCCCACAGTTGGAACTCTCCTGGGCTCTGCCCCCGGGCTTTTTCCCTGGGCTGATTCTATTCTGTATCCTTTCACTGTACTAAACCATAACCACGAGTATAGCAGCTTTCAGAACATTCTGTGAGACTTTCTAGTGAATCACTGATGCGGAGAGACACCTTGAAAAAAGTGTTTAGTCACTCAGCTGTGTCTCCATGGACTGTAGCCCGCCAGGTTCCTCTGTGCATGGACTTCTCCAGGCAACAATACTGGAATGGGTAGCCATTCCCTTCCCGACCCAGGGATCAAACCTGGGTCTCCTGCATTGAAGGTGGATCCTTTACCATCTGAGCCACCAGGGAGACTGTGGGTGTTCGTAAACTTCCAACTGGTGCTGGAGGTGAGAATAGTATTGGGAGCTGTTCCTCTAACACTGCAGGGACCACTAGGAAAATTCCTATGGAGGGGCAGCCAGGTTCTGTGTTCATCTCTAACAAACTGAAAACCCACATCCTTGGATCATTCCCTGTCATGACTGGGTAAGCCTCAAAGCCTAAAATTATTATTCTATGTCCACCTGCAAGACCTCCTGGGGGTGGAGTCTCGATGATCTACACTCTCTGAGTCTGTGTGCACAGAGGACTCCCTCCCTCCCATCCCTCTCACCATCCTCGGATCTGCACGCACAACATGGGTGAGGTCCTGCCTCTGGGGCGTCTGGGACCTCTAAGTCTGGCATCAGCTGTCACAGAGGTGGCAGACTGGAGGGAGATTAAAGGGGTATCAACTGGAAGACCGAACCTGGGAAACCGCCACCTATGTCGCTGTGTCTCATCTGCCTGGAAAATGTCAGGCACCATTCCACAGAGCCTGACCCTCCACTTAAGGGAGGAAATTATACAGACAGAGGAAGGGAAAAGAGGAGCCAGAGGAATGCTGGGGAAGCCAGAGGTCAGTAAGAGTGCCGTCCAGGACAAGCTCTGAATTCTCAGGAATCACACCCACTGGGATGTCTTCCCCAGGCTCACCGGGTTCTCCTGCTGAGAAACAAAACCCTTTTCAAGGTCGTGCTGCTATCGGCAGTGGCTTGGTGTCCAGATAATAGGAGAGCAAGGAGATACATTCTCATGTCAAGGCTCACAGGGAAGATACAGGAAGGAAAATGTCAGCATTTGGATATCAATGGAAATGGAAAATCTTAAAAAAAAGAATCAAGAAAATGTACTTTGGTGCCAACAGGGCTGGAGTGAGCTGAGGCTAGCTGAATGCTATATTGCATCTCAGCTAGCCACAGTATCTCTCTTTGTTAACCTTGAATTCCAGCCATCTGCCCCAAGAAGGGGGAATCAAATGAGGAAACAAACTGGACCCCATATGCTTAAAATGAAGAGGTTTCAGGGCTGTATCAGTCACTTAAGCCTAATATTTGGATTTCCTTTAAATTGCATTGTCGTCAACGGCTGTTCAGGCTGAGTTGCTTAGACAGTAAATTCTGGTTCTAGCTGCCATTTCACATTATGCTAATGTATGTGAGAAGCTGTCTCCCTGGATACCGTAGCAAATTGCCAGCTGAATCATAGAAATGCTGTCAACTTTGTTTTTTTTTTTTTTTCCTCAAGTTTTCCATTTTTGCTTTGCCATTGTGTGTAGCCAAGAGAAACCAGGAGGTGGAGGGTGGGGGGTGGTGGAGGAGTTGGAAATATAATTTATATGTATACATATATATATATTCAAGCTTCCATTGGATTGGCTGTGCCCGTTTGAGAAAAAAATTGTACCTTTCTGCTTTGTTTCTAAAGCAACCCACATGCATGCCTCCATTTTATTTTAAGTCATTTTATGGGCCCAAGTGTCTATGTCAATTTCAGGGAATCAGCCTTGAGGGCCAGCAGAGGGAGCAAGAGAGCACCAAACCTGATTTTCTATAGATTCCAACCAGTGCCTGAGCAAGTGGACATTGGCTGACCCCAAAGAGAAACATGCAGCTCAAATGGATTCACCAGGTGCGGCTACTTTTTAGAAGATGCCTCAAACAACCTTGGCTTGCGATCTGAGTGCACGCATGCTCAGTCGTGTCCGACCCTCTGTGACCCAGCGGACTGCAGCTCGCCAGGCTCCTCTGTCCATGGAATTCTCCAGGCAAGAATACTGAAGTGGGTTACCATTTCCTCCTCCAGGGGAATCTTCCCAACCCAGAGATGGAATACGCTTCTCCTGCACTGGAGGCAGATTCTTTACCTTCTGCTGCTGCTGCTAAGTCGCTTCAGTCGTGTCCGACCCTGTGCGACCCCATAGACGGCAGCCCACAAGGCTCTGCCGTCCCTGGGCTTCTCCAGGCAAGAACTCTGGAGTGGGTTGCCATTACCTTCTGAGCCACCAGCAAACAGGTTCTAATTTTACCTTCTCTCCTTGATGACCCTCCAGAAACAGTTCCTTTGTCTGTAAATTAGGAGAAGGAACTGAAAAACCTCTAAGGTCCTTTTCACCCTAACATTCGTAAGTGTCTAAGCCTTTTTTTTTGGCCTGAGCTGCCTTGGGGGCCATGGATAATGACACCTTATTTTCTTGGAACTGGGGGGCTGGACCTGACAACCTAGCAAGATTCTTCCAGGTCTGAGAGATAAGATTCCGTGATGCTTGCAATACAGAATGGTACTTTCTCCTATTGCCAGACGGTGGAAGAGACTGATACACAAGGGGGAAAGACAGCAGCTACAGAGATGGAGTGGCAGCTTCCGAGGGCTGAGGCAGGGAAAACAGGGAGGCATTAGAGGGAGCAAAGTTTCAATTACACAAGTGAATACATCCTAGAGATCTACTGGACAGCACAGTTCCCACAGTTAACAGTAAGGTACTATAATAAATGACCAACAAAGAGCTATTGGGAAACTACACTGAATATCTTGTAATAACCTATAATGGAAAAGAGTGCAAGAAAAAAAAATATATATATATATGCAAAACTGAATCACTTTGCTTTACACCTGAAACTAACACAACATTGATAATCAACTATATTTCAATAAAAAAAATTTCTAAAATCAAATGACAAAAAATGTATTGTACAGATACAAACTTGGTAAGAGGGCACTTATATCAAGTGCTCTTCTCATAAGATGATGATGATGATAAATAAGAAGGTGGGAGGAAACTGTAAGAGATGATGGATAGGTTTATGGCATATATCATGGTAATGGTCTCACAGGTGTATGCTGTGCTGTGCTGAGTCACTCAGTCATGGCTGACTCTGTGATCCCACGGAGTCCATGTAAGAGTCCATGAGGATTCTCCAGACAATACTGGAATGGGTTGCCACCGCCCTCCTCCAGCGGATCTTCTCAACCCAGGGATCAAACCCAGGTCAGGATCCTGCATTGCAGGAGGATTCTTTACCAGCTGAGCTACCAGGGAAGCCCTTCAGAGTGTATACTTATCTCCAAACCCTTCAAATTGTAAGCACCAAACATATACAGCGTTTTACNGGACAACAGAGGATGAGATGGTTGGATGGCATCACCAACTCAATGGACATGAGTTTGAGTAAGCTCTGGCAGTTGGTGATGGACAGGAAGGCCCGGTTGTGCTGCAGTCCATGGGGTCCCAAAAGTCAGACACAACTGAGCACCGGAACGGAACTGAACTGAACTCTGATTCCTGAGGAGTGTTTTTGTTTGCATGTTTGTTCATTTTTACCTCTGGCATAGAATTTTCTGGTAAAGACAGTGCTACCTCCTTAGGGACGGAGGGGGTCCCATCCCAGTTAGACTGTTACCCATCACTGTACAGGGCTGAACTCTGCGGCGTGGCCAGCAGAAGGCGCCTAAGGAAGACTGTCAAAGCTGACCCTTAGGGAAACACCAAAAGTAAAGGTCTGTGAAGGAGGATCTTCCTTTCCCATGAACTGGAGTTTGGAGAAATGTCCACTGTAAGTGGAGATCATAGTGAGATTAGACCCACTGGGTCCTGTCCTGTGGGAAAAGGGTTTGTTGGAAACCCTGAGGCTCACTGGTCAGGGCTCCACTTGATGAAGATGGTTAAAACACTGTAGCGGGATAGAGAAACTGACTTCATGCATCGTCGGGAGGTGGAGGGGGTGGAATAGCAGTATATCATCCAGTGCTCCACAGGCGCCTCTGGCAGGGCAGAAGGGGGCTGGGATGCTGTCAAGAGGCCTTGCGAGGGCTCAGGGAAGGTGGCACAGGGCACCTGCTCTGTCCCCATGGGAACAGCAGCCACGCCACCCTCTTCTCTTTCCTCTGGGCTCCAGGACCTGAAGAGCTCTCTCGACTTCACAATGCTTTCTTTCCTTCACGATGCTTCACTATTTCCTCCTGCTTCCATCCCAGTGACACAGCGTCGTGATTCTGGAGCCTCATACAAATCTTCCCTCTGCCTCTCACTGTGCGATTCTGAACATGTTACTTAACCTCTCTATACTTCTATTGTCTCATCTAGACAATGGGGTGATAATAATAGTACTTACTCATAGGNATGCTTTCTTTCCTTCACGATGCTTCACTATTTCCTCCTGCTTCCATCCCAGTGACACAGCGTCGTGATTCTGGAGCCTCATACAAATCTTCCCTCTGCCTCTCACTGTGCGATTCTGAACATGTTACTTAACCTCTCTATACTTCTATTGTCTCATCTAGACAATGGGGTGATAATAATAGTACTTACTCATAGGGTTGGGCTTCCCAGGTGGTTCTAGTGGTAAAGAATCCACCGGCAAATGTAGGAGACATAAGAGACACAGGTTCGATCCCTGGGTTGGGAAGATCCCCTGGAGGAAGGCATGGCAACCCACTCTGGTACTCTTGTCTGGAGAATCCCATGGACAGAAGAGCCCAGTGGGCTACAGTCCATAGGGCTGCAAAGAGTCGGACACAACTGAAGCAACTTAGCATACACACACTCATAGGTTTAGGATGGAGAGTCAATAAATTAATGCATGAGTGCCATAAGAGTGGCCTGTAGCTCTACTATCTACCTAACAGACAGGACTCAGGTGCAAGAGAAGAAGCAAGCAGGCCAGAAACCTGTCCCCAAGGAAGGTGCGAGCCTGGGTCAGAGATACCAGAAAGAGCAAACAAAAAGACAGCATGCCCAGTTACATTCAAATTTCAGATAAACAGTTAAGTTTAGCATAAGGATGTCTCAAACATTGTAGGGGACATACTTAGACTAAAAACATGTTTGTTGTTTATCTGAAACTCAGATGTAACCGAGTGTCCTGCACGTAAACTGGCAGCCTTAGCCTGGGCAGTGGGCAGTGATAAGGACCAGAATGCTGGCCCCATAGGTTTGCTGTGCTCCTGTTTCACACAGATGATGTATTGGGTTCCAGCAGAAGGCTGAGGTGGTGGTAGCCAGGACCCTCCACCCGAGGCCTAAGAGTGGTTCCACGGGACCCTCAGAACTCTGAAGCACCTTCCAAACTCAGATTTCTTCTCCAATTATTCTACCACCCTGTGCCCTTATTCAAATCAGAATTCTTCCCTTGCTTGAGTGCTTTTGAACTCAACATTCACACTTCCTAGGATATAGTTTGCTCCTCCTGGGAGCATTCCCAGAACCGCACACATGGGCATCCCTGCTGGTCAGGTGGCCCCTGAAGGAGTGCCAGCTCTCAAGTCAGCAACAGCTGGGTTCAAACCCTGGGCACACCATTCATTGACCGTGTGGTTCATCCAGTCCGCGACTTGACCCCTTCCAACCAGCTGTCTCTGGTGACCTGCATTGCTTAATATTACTTAACTTACTTTGAATTCCTAAGCACACAGGCTATACTATAACATGCTTTATATATTTAGCCAGATTATTTTTAAATCCTTTTATTTGAGTTATTCTCGTCTCTCCATGTAGGATAAAATCTCCTGGAGAATGGACACCACCCCCAGGTAGCCTTCTGTGGTCCCCACAACACTCTGCCTGATAAACTGGATCTGAAAGATACTTGCTGAAATCATGAATGAAAAACTTGACACTTTCATCAATGTAAGGAAAGGGGTCACTCACCTATAAGTATTTTTCAATTCCATTTTACTCAGGCAATAATAAATATTTGATGATATGATTTGAGTTGAACTAAAATAAGCATGGCTCCAGTAGAATGAGCATCAACAAAAACAGACAGAAGTTGCTGCCATCCTTCACTGGTATCAAGGACCTGCAAGAATCTGATTCTTACTCAGAATCAACCCCTTCAGCAACATATTTGAATAAACTGTAGCCTGGGCTAAACCAAAGCTAGACGGATACTCGTTGAGTTGGGAGAAATCTCCAGAAGTTACAGATTTAAATCAGAATTCAGAAAAAAAAAAAAACCCTAAAACATCATTTCCCAAAATGTATTATTTCAGTCTCTACCTCCGAACCCTTTTCCAGTCTGATGGTGGTTCTGGAATGAGATCAAAATGGTGCTTTTTTACATAATGGAACTGGATTTATATCTAATTCCATGTGACATTTCAGTCATGCGCCATAATGAAATTCACTGGGCACAGTGAATATGGATCTGGGGAAGGTGTGGAAGCAGATCTGCTCATAGCATGCTGATTCTCTTGCCTCTATTTCAGCTGGCAAATCTAGACACTCCCAAACAATGTAGAGCTCTGTCGGGGCGCTGGCTGATGAGCGCAGTGTGGCCTCTTCTGAGTTTGGGGACAAGTGAAAACATATACACACTATTTGCAGAAAGGAGAGTGTTTGCAGAAGAGGATGCTCAGAAGGCAAGGGGAAGAGTTCTGAGACCTCAGTGATTCCTCTCCATGCTGTAAACTCAATAGGCTCTCAGAGCCTTTTTTGTTGTGTTTTCCTATTTTATAAAATGTACTTGAAAGTTCAGCCCTTGGTAGCAATCATGTAACACCCAGGTCTCTGAGCAAAATTACCAGCAAGCATAACAAAGAAGAGACCTCTTTCCACAAAGTCCTTTGTTCATCCTCATCCAGAAGGACCCTGGGCTCTGCCTCTGGCCTGTCTGTGCACCTCTCGCCATCAGGTGGCACAGGTGTCGGCCAAACCAAGAAACCTGACTCCTTGATCCCTCTATGTGATGCTTTTCTTTGCTTTCCTCCCACGTGTCCATTTATCCTTTCTCTGAGCCCTTTGCTGACCCCTTCTTCCCCCAAGTGCAAGCCCTGTGCACTTCAAATGACTCCAGGCGTCATGCCCCTCTTTCATTTAGGAAACAAAATCCCATCTTATGACTTGATGATCACCTCTATTCCATGACTCTCAAGTCTATATTTCTCCTTCAGTTTCTCAACTACACTGCAGTTCAGGTGTCCACAAGCATCTCCAAGTGGCCATGCCATCATCACAAACACTGTCTCCCCCGAAACAGAAAGCACAATCACCATTCTTCTTACTGCAATGGCTTGACCAGGTTTGGTCACCCAACCTGAAGCCTGAAGTCAGTGCTCTGTTCATTCAACAACGTACCTATGTACCTTTTACTTGCCATATACCTACCAGTCAATCGTAATGAAAACTTTAATCCATATTATTCCTACTCAAAAAACTATCTTCCTTCCTCTCCACGTATGAGAAATACCTTCATGACTGAATTTTAGTCCTAAATGATCTCTCCCCTCCCTGAATGTCTGAAGCACTTACTATGTTATTATTTATGCACTTAAAAAAAAAAAAAAAACAGACTCTTAACTGTTTCCTGCAGACATATTATACAACTCAAAGTAGTCTATGAGTTTCTGGATGATAAGAACTGTGTTTGTGACATTTTCTTAAAAGGATCTGTTTATCTTCACATATAAGTCAATGAGCTGATCTTTATAAAAGGCTCATTTCAGGACCTGGCACAAAATAGGAGCTTAAAAACACAGGTTTAAAGATAAGTAAGTAGATAACTCAATAAACACTTGGCATACTGAGTAAGATGAACTATGCAAAATGCTCCCAAGATATCCACATCCCAAGGGGCCCCAGTCTGCCTCTCTTGCCAGCTGCAGAGGAAAGCTCAGAGTGGCAGGCCGTACCTGGGCCAGGCATCGGGACGATGTGGGTGTGTGGGTATCTGCTGGTGCATAAACATTTAGGTCATGACAGGTCAAGCAAAAACGACTCGTGCAGACGTGAATTATTTGGGGAGTGGAAATGGAACCTGGAGATTCTCCCTTCTCCCCATTGCTTTTAATAATGGAACTGCTTGATTTAACCTCTTCTCAGTCCTGTACCTGGGTGCTGCCCGGCAGTAGGAATGAGGGCTCGGAGAAGGGGATCTGGTCTCACAGGCCAATATGGTGGAGGACGCACACACAGTACAGCTCGATTTGACGATGAGGAAGGAAGCTGAGGCCCAAGGAGGCGACCAACTTGCTCAAGGTCACACATCTACTGGCCCAAGTTAACTTGAGGGCCCTGCCTCGGTTCCCTCTCCCCCCAGGTCTTGTCCGGTGACGACACCCAGTCCCAGCTGACCTGTACCTCAGCTTCATAAACATCTCACATCCTTAGCTAGGATGCTTTTTATCACTTCCCATGGCAACAACCATCACCGCACAAAGCAGAGCTGACCTCCCTCCGCCCTGTACCAGGACAGAGGATCTGAGAGATTTCTGTGTTCTTTTTCATCTCAAAACAGAAGTCAATTGTTGGGTCAGAGCAAAAAACCAAATGACCATCGCAGCAGCCTTCTCAGCAAAACCCAGCACCAAGTGCCCAGCAGATCTTAGATAGATTCAGTAGCAGGGATGTTTTCCCCCTTTGTTAGTCCGTGACCTTCAAGAAAAGGAAATCAATCAAGGGCTCCAAGGGATTAGTTGTTTAAGTGTGCTTACATTTTACTTTAGAGTGAGGGAAAAAATCTACACTACCTTTTTTTTTTTTTTTTACTACTGGGAATTCAAAATTATTCAATACAAAAAAATAATTATTTAAAAAGATAAAAAGGACAGTGAAAATACTCTGTATGATACTACAGTGATGGATACATTGATTAGACATTTGTCCAAAACCACTGAACGCACATCATCAAGAGTGAACCCTAAGGTAAACTATGGACTTTGGGTGATAAGGCTGTATCAGTGTAGGCTGACTGAGTGGAACAAATACACTGCTCTGGTGGGAGACGTTGATGATGGGGGTGGGTACAAATGGGTGGGGGGATGAGGTACATGGGANGGGGAGAACACACACATGTACACGTATAGCTGAATCCCTTCTCTGTTCACCTGAAACTCCCACAACATTGCTAGTCAGCTGTATAACAATGCAAAATGTTTTTGGTGTTAAAAAATTAAAATGTTTAAAAAGAGATCTGAGGGAAACCAGCATCACCACCTACACCCAAATCTTGCTGGAGCTTGACAGCCGAGAAGTCAAATAAATTCTAAATAGTCTGCCATGTTGCTTTCCAGGGTGAGAGGACTCAGGGGAAGCAGGAACCCGCTTTGTATCAAAAAGGAATCTGAGAAGAAGTGACAATGTTCTGACCTCACAGAGAGGGCTTTCCACCCAGAGGAGAGGCAGGGCAGGAAGTCCCAGAACAACCTCGCGAGTACCTGCCCCTCAGAGAACTTTTCAAAAGCTGGCAAAGTACCCAATCACCAGGAGGAGGAGGAGAAAACCAGAGGCATGAAGAAACAAAAAGCACACAGCAACCCAGTGCAGTGGAGGGTAAGCAGGCAAGCTGCCTGATGTGACGATCACAGAAGGCGCTTACAGCTGGAAAACCCACGTGATGCTTGCCAAAGACAGAGAAATGTACCTTGAACTCACTTCTGACGGTTATTCTCTTCGGGGTGAAAATGCAATTCAATCAATTTAAATGTTTTGCTCCCAAATATTCTTAAAAGTAAAACTTCTACTCACCAAACTTCTTGTCCTCCTTTGCTCAGAGGAAATCATTAACTTTCTACTTTGGGAAAGTAGAAGGTATCACAACCCACAGAAGAGAGAAGGCTATCTTCTACTTTTATGGCTTAATATCTCAGCATCTTGGGACTTTTTAAGGTATTGCTGCTCACGTTACTAGGTTCACGTTGTTATTGGCTTATTGTTATTTTCAGTTCATCATAAACTATGTCATCTTTTGAAACTTGTCCCAGAGTCCAGATGACCCTGAAGACGGACTGTATAGATTTAGAAGCTTAATCAGTAAACACTCTAACAGAAGCTTAGAGGCTTCTAGGAGGAAGGCATCCCTTCTTAGTACTGCACACACAAAGCAGACCCAATCCTATGCTTTGTGGATTTTAATATTAGTGGTGATGAATTTGAATTATCAGCTTCCCCCCTCCCCCACCCAAAAACCTTACATTTTATTAACTAGGAGGGTAGAATTCATAGCAGAAAGAAATAGCATTCTAAGCAATTTCTAATACAGTAGCCACTAGTCACATGCACCATTGAGCACTTGAAGTCTCACTGGTCCAAAAGGAGACTATAAAACTTGGCCGGAATTTCAAAGACTTAGTACCAAAAATTTTTAACTTCTTAAAATGTTTTTAAAAATAGACTATCTATTGAAATAAAATTTGATTATTTTAGGTTAAGTAAACTCTATTATTAAGGTTTACTTGACCTTTTTCTTTTTTAAAAAATGGCTATTAAGTTTCAATCTGTGGCTCATATTGTATTTCTATTGGACAGTGCTGTTTCAAAGTGACCAACATCAGCTCCCTAAGAGCAGGGGCACTGGCCTCACACAGGTGAAGAGGCTGATGATATGCTGGAGTGGGACCACCAAGCCCTGTGGACAAGCCCTGACTCCCTACCTCCCTGAGCCCTCCCTGATGGAGTGGATAGAACCATCAAGAAAGCTATTCTGCAGCTGGAAACCACCAAGGAGGGCCCGGGGTGGTGGACAGTGGTCAGGATGGAGGTGAGGTGTTCTGAGTCTCTCACGGTCCTGTATAGGATGCTGTCTGTCATACGCCACCAAGTCCCCTGCAGCACAGGGGCTCACAGCTGAGACTCTCCCTAGCCCCTGCCCTTGGCCAAAGGGAGCTGCCTTGAGCAAGGCCAGACCCTTCCCAAGCAGCAGCCTGCATCCAGTGACGGTCAGTGTGGAGGTCAATTCCTCGCCTCATCTCAGAACTCTGAAGGGCCAGCCCAACTCCAGAGCCCCCAACCGGCCGAAGCCTCTGTCACAGCCCCATTATTTCTTCTGCCCAATCCGGCTTCCCGTTCTTCCTCTCTCCCTCCCTCACAGGGTATTTCCCAATAGACTCTCTGCATGTGAAGCTCAGTCTCAAGCTCTTTGCTATGAACTGAACAACTGTGTGCCCCCCAAACTCATATGCCGAAACCCTCACCCTCAATGTCACAGGTTTTGGGAGGTAGTCATGCCATGTCATGAAGGTGGAACCTTCATGATGGCCTTCGCACTTACAAGAAAAGAGAACCATTCCCTCTCTCTGCCCTCCACTATGTGAAGATGTTCGTAGCAAGAAGACAGCCATCTGCAAATCAGGAAATGGGCCTTCACCAGGCCACATCTGTAGGCACGTTGGTCTTGGACTTCCAACCTCCAAAACTGTGAACATAAACATCGGTTATGTAAGCCTCCCAGTTATCACGTTTTTGTTATGGCAGCCTCAACTAAGACAGCCTATTTTCCAGTGAACCCTCAGATGCAAAGAAAACGTTAGAGAAAAAAGGGTATTGTGTACACACACAAGCACAACCATTTGGATCCAGAAATGAAGTCAGGATATTTAGGTCAGCGACACACACATATTGGGGGGAAAAAAAAAAAAATGAAGCTTCTATCAGCTCCCACTGGCTCTTCTCAGTTTTTGTGATTATTGTGAAGCATCCATCTGCTTTTTTAGGCAAAGAAAAGACATTCTGACACCCAAGAGCTAAGCTGCACATATAGCGGGTGATGTCACCTAGTTAAAGCCCTTTGTTAAGAAGTCCAGAGATTGGTTCAGCTATGCCCGGGGGACATATCAATTTCCTGTGTTCCCTGACCACAAGCAGCGCCCCTTGCCACCCAGACTCCAAGCAGCATGCACACACTGTTGGTCTCGGGGAAGGGCAGGGAACACAGGCCTCTGCTGGGGCTAAGGGTGACCAGGTCAAGTCACATGCAAAAGCACATGCATGCCGGGGATTGCCCAGTCACCCTCTGCTGTGACTTGCCTAGGTTCACTTACTACTGCCATCATAAAGAGAAGTGACTTCCCCCACCAATGGCTCTTCACACTCCCAGTCTGCACATTTTTTTCTCTTGATACTTCAATAGCTCAGGTATTGTTCCCCGAGTCCAGAGAATCTTGGGGTGCAGGTTTTACACAGTCGAGACACAGCACAAGGATGGCCTCTTACTACACCCCAGCTCAGTCGCTCAGTCGTGTCCAACTCTGTGACCCCATGAATTGCAGCACGCCAGGCCTCCCTGTCCATCACCAACTCCCAGAGTTCACCCAAACTCATGTCCATCAAGTCGGTGATGCCATCCAGCCATCTCATCATCTGTCGTCCCCTTCTCCTCCTGCCCCCAATCCCTCCCAGCATCAGAGTCTTTTCCAATGAGTCAACTCTTCACATGAGGTGGCCAAAGTACTGGAGCTTCAACTTTAGCATCATTTCTTCCAAAGAATACCCAGGACTGANGGTGATGCCATCCAGCCATCTCATCATCTGTTGTCCCCTTCTCCTCCTGCCCCCAATCCCTCCCAGCATCAGAGTCTTTTCCAATGAGTCAACTCTTCGTATGAGGTGGCCAAAGTACTGGAGCTTCAGCTTCAGCATCATTTCTTCCAAAGAAT
Source organism: Neotragus moschatus (assembly GCA_006410615.1). NCBI lineage: Eukaryota > Metazoa > Chordata > Mammalia > Artiodactyla > Bovidae > Neotragus > Neotragus moschatus. Next base: position 924,045 of record SJYA01000655.1, read on the forward strand.
ACCCAGGACTGATCTCCTTTAGAATAGACGGGTTGGATCTCCTTGCTACACCCCAAGCTGCCTGCAATTCAGGAGACCTGGGTTCAATCCCTGAGTTGGGAAGATCCTCTGGAGAAGGGAATGGCTACCCACTCCAGTATTTTTGCCTGGAAAATTCTATGGATTGAGGAGCCTAGAGGGCCACAAGTCCATCGGGTGGCAGAGAGTCGGGCACAACCGCAAGGCTAACACCTTCGCTTTCAAGTCAGACCAGGTGGGGATGGGCAGCAGTCTTCCACGGACAGCTTGGTGGCCTCTTCTCCCAAGCCCTGGAGGTTCTAATATGCAGTTCACCACCCTGCACTGAGTTCTTTGCCTCCATAAAGAAGTAGGGCTTTCCCAACCCGGACTCAGATCTACTCCTGGACTTCCGGACTCACTGCATCTACAGCTTGTCCTGCGACTGGGCTCCAGCCCGGGGACCAGCTACACGACTTGCTGACTCAGCTCTCTGGCTATGCGTCTCCACTGGCCTCACCTTGTCCCCAGCTTATGGTGCTCTATTTACCTCTCCTCTTCTTACTTTTAAATATTTGGTTTTCTTGATGTTATTACTGTTTTAGTTTGCTGAATCATGCATGCTTATAGGAATAAATTTTTTTTGAAAGCCTTTTAAAAAATCACTCATAATCTCACCACGTGGAAATGACCACTGTTAACATTTTGGTTTAGCTCCTTGTAGCCTTTTCCTTGCATATGTGTATATAGTTCCTTGTAACATTCTAATTGGAAAGAATCTACTTGTAATTTTGCATTTTGCTTTTTTCAATTAACATTCAATATATAAGCAATTCTTCATGGCTTTAAAAATTCTGCAGAACCATCCCACTTGCTGGTTATAGCATCATTTACCATATGACTGAGCCATAAGTTAACTCTTACCCCATTGTTGAGCATTATGATCGTTATTGGTTTTTAGTGATGAACAACTTGAATATAGAACTTTATGTGCATTTTAGACTATTCCCTTAGGATAATAGCCCTTCAGTGAAATTACTTAGTCCAAGGATATGAACATGCGTTTTTTGAAAAATATGGCCAAATATATTTTGAGTAATATTGTGAGTGTGTGTGCCCAGTCACTCAGTCCTGTGAGACTCTTTGTGACCCCCTACATGGTAGACCGCCAGGCTCCTCTGTCCATGGGGTTTCCCAGGCAAGAATACTGGAGTGAGTTGCCATTTCCTTCTCCAGAAGATCTTCCCAACCCAGGGATTAAACCCACGTCTCCTGCATTGCAAGCGAATTCTTTACCAGTGAGCCACCAGGGAAGCCCCTCAAGCAATCTTACATCAGTTTAATCTCCCTCTAACACATCAACAATGAATGAGCATTTTCTTAACCTTGTTAGGCCAAAAATAAAAATACAATATTACTATATTAATTGACATCTCAGATTACTTGGTTAAATTGTACATTTTTCATGTATATTAGAATTTCAACTTCCCTTGGGCCACCTCGTCAAAGCCTTTATGCATTTATTTATTGGGCTCTGAATCTATATGCATGCCCTCTGACCATACTAAAAAAGCTAATGTTTTGTCTATTGTGTTTGTTGCAAGTATTTGCTCAGGTTTCTCTGCCTTTTAATTTTTCATTAATTTGGGGACTGTGTAGTTTTTGATTTGAATGTAGACAAGCCTATCAATCTTTTCCTTTGTGATTTCCCTTAAGCTTAGAAAATCTTTCCCCCATCAGAGCATCAGCTAAATATTCACCTGTTTTTCTTTTCTACTTTGTTTAATAGTTTTCTCATGGATTATTTCTGCTCTCAAGGTGTGTCTCACCAGCTTCTTTCCCAGGCCTTTCCTTACTCTGGGTTACTTTATTCTAGCTCCTCACCCATCCCATATGCTGCAATTACTCTTAGGGGGACAGAGACAATCCCTTTGAAATAACCTGTATTGTCGGGAAAAGGCAGGCCCCGGGCAGTTGGCTTGGCTCTGTTACCTTCTTCCAGCACGTGCACAGGGCACTGATGTGATGGCCCAGTGCCTGTCTCCCCTCCCGCAGGGAGTGTCTATTTGTGTCCAGGGGAGAGACAAGCTCTGCTCAGGACTTTCGGAACTCCTCTTGGGGGCTATGGGAACCCCATCACCACTCACACATCTGCTTCCCCTTGTTCTTACCCATCTCTCCCTTTGTCTAGCTCCCCTTCACCTGACCTCTGTAACTTCTCAAACTTGGGAGTGGTTTAATCAGAGATGCTGGGGAGGGGGCTTCCCAGGTGGCCCTAGTGGTAAAGTACCCGCATGCCAATACAGGAGATGCTGGGGAACCCTTCCATTTCCTCTCCGCCTCATTACAAACCCTTCCTGAGCTCCGAGCTCCCTCCATCCAGCCCCTCCCAACCTTCACAGGGACCTGCGGGTGAGGGTGTTTGCTTGGCTAGCCTCCCAGAGAACATTTAGAAGCTGGAATTGGATAGCATCACTGCAGCTCTGCTCTGCCTCTCTCGCTCTCATCCAGTTCAACTCTTGCTGGTGATCGCACAGAGAGGGGAAAATCCCTCTTGTGCTCTTCGGTTTGCTCTCATTAAAAAACCAAACAGCAGGCAAGCTTAAGGAACATCACACACCCAAGATCTGGAAGGCTGAGCTGGGTCTAGGACAGGCCTGAAGCCAGCAGAAAGTGCCGTGTGTCGGGGAAATACAAGACACAAACGGCAAAGGACTAAGCCCACCTTGTCCATCAGTTATCCAAAGATCTTGAAGTGTGCATGGCAATTTCTTGGGGCTGAATGGACAACTGTTAAGGAGCAAGTAGGAGTACCCTCTCCAGCATGGACCTGTAGGAAGTATAGTGACTAAAATACAGAGACAATCCACCTGGCATCACCCTCAGAGGGTTTTCAGGGTTCCAATCCACTTTTCTTTGTATCCTTGGCTAGCCTGTAGCCCACAACACACTTTTAGTACTACAGACTCCAGATCCCTAACTTTCTCTGGGCTTCATTACTAAAATGATAACGTTTGATTAGCTGATCTCTAGAGTTGCTTCTAGCTATAAAATTCCATGATGAGATGCCTAAGTGAAAGATGAATGCTTTTACTAACGGTTATAAGTTCTGTCCTGTCTCCATATGGGCTTAGAGTACATCCCATCATTCACATCTGACTGTACTGTACTGGAAACTAAAGTTCAAAAGGGAATTAGAACCATGAATGGCTTTCCCATGCTGCAACATAGAGATATCTGCCTTCAAGCTAGAATTCTACATCAAACAGGAAACTATTATCAATGTAACAACATATCCCTTACCACAACAAATCGGAAGCCTTGATTCAACAATTCTAAGTGCGGTAGAGACTATTCCCAGCTTCATTAAAAAATCAATCACAAATGGAGATGTCCAGCTGGGAGCCCATTGGCCATACAAGCCAGGCTGATGGGAGATCTCTTAATGCTAATGCTCCAGAGTACTCTAACTAGTATGAACGTAAATAATTAATATTAACATGAAGATGGATACGGTTTCTTTGACAGGGGCTTGCAATTTGGCAGCGTGCGTTCGGGGAGTGCCAACTCATTTGAATATCTGCCTAATTAGGAAGGTAAATTAGCTGCTCCTGCTGCCAGTAAGCACAGCACGCACTGAAAAGCCAAGTATACGTGCCTCTGGTAACACACACACTGGTGAATTCTTCACCTCCCACACCTACCNAAGCTTAAGGAACATCACACACCCAAGATCTGGAAGGCTGAGCTGGGTCTAGGACAGGCCTGAAGCCAGCAGAAAGTGCCGTGTGTCGGGGAAATACAAGACACAAACGGCAAAGGACTAAGCCCACCTTGTCCATCAGTTATCCAAAGATCTTGAAGTGTGCATGGCAATTTCTTGGGGCTGAATGGACAACTGTTAAGGAGCAAGTAGGAGTACCCTCTCCAGCATGGACCTGTAGGAAGTATAGTGACTAAAATACAGAGACAATCCACCTGGCATCACCCTCAGAGGGTTTTCAGGGTTCCAATCCACTTTTCTTTGTATCCTTGGCTAGCCTGTAGCCCACAACACACTTTTAGTACTACAGACTCCAGATCCCTAACTTTCTCTGGGCTTCATTACTAAAATGATAACGTTTGATTAGCTGATCTCTAGAGTTGCTTCTAGCTATAAAATTCCATGATGAGATGCCTAAGTGAAAGATGAATGCTTTTACTAACGGTTATAAGTTCTGTCCTGTCTCCATATGGGCTTAGAGTACATCCCATCATTCACATCTGACTGTACTGTACTGGAAACTAAAGTTCAAAAGGGAATTAGAACCATGAATGGCTTTCCCATGCTGCAACATAGAGATATCTGCCTTCAAGCTAGAATTCTACATCAAACAGGAAACTATTATCAATGTAACAACATATCCCTTACCACAACAAATCGGAAGCCTTGATTCAACAATTCTAAGTGCGGTAGAGACTATTCCCAGCTTCATTAAAAAATCAATCACAAATGGAGATGTCCAGCTGGGAGCCCATTGGCCATACAAGCCAGGCTGATGGGAGATCTCTTAATGCTAATGCTCCAGAGTACTCTAACTAGTATGAACGTAAATAATTAATATTAACATGAAGATGGATACGGTTTCTTTGACAGGGGCTTGCAATTTGGCAGCGTGCGTTCGGGGAGTGCCAACTCATTTGAATATCTGCCTAATTAGGAAGGTAAATTAGCTGCTCCTGCTGCCAGTAAGCACAGCACGCACTGAAAAGCCAAGTATACGTGCCTCTGGTAACACACACACTGGTGAATTCTTCACCTCCCACACCTACCCCTCCAGCAGTGCAGTGGACGAGGCAGAAGTGACCAAACTGTGCCTCTGTCTGTCCTTTCCTCTCTCACCGAGGTCTGGCTCTATCACGAGGACTAGAGTACAGATGGTTTAGAATTCTGAGGACTTGAGGGTTGAGACGACACAAAGGGAATAAAGGACTTTGTTAACCCTGTCGACTTAAAAGAATGCACAACCTGAGAGCTGTGAGTTAAGCTTTATTTGGGGCAAAATGAGGACTGCAGCCCGGGAGACTGCACCTCAGATAGCTCTGAGAAACTGCTCCAAAGAGGCGGTGGGGAGGACACCATATATGTGATTTTGGTGAAGGGGGAATTCATGCAATCAAGCACGTTTTTCCAGAAGGTTTCTACTAGCTTCATGAAGCTTTGCTAGTCACGAGGAATAGCTATCACCATGAAGGATTTTAGTGCTTTTCTAGACGTGAGGAGATACAAGAATTAGGCTTTGAAAATCATTTCCTGAAAATACCTAGCTATCTGAAGACCTGTCCAACCAGTACCCGCCCCCCCACCACTACTCCCGGCCTGAAGCACAGAGTGCCTTATTTCTGCTCTCCACCCTGAACTTGCATTGGTGTTAAAGATCAGCAGCTTATTATTTAATCCTTATTGAGGAAGATGCCAAATACCCATAGCAAGTGCCAATTTGCAGGTGACCACCCAAATAGATGGGGAAACAGTGGAAACAGTGGCTGACTTTATTTTTTAGGGCTCCAAAGTCACTGCAGATAGCGATTGCAGCCATGAAATTGAAAGACGCTTACTCCTTGGAAGGAAAGTTATGACCAACCTAGACAGCATATTAAAAAGCAAAGACATTATTTTGCCAACAAAGTCCATCTAGTCAAGGCTATGGTTTTTTCAGTGGTCATGTATGGATGTGAGAGTTGGACTATAAAGAAAGCTGAGCACCGAAGAATTGATGCTTTTGAACTGTGGTGTTGGAGAAGACTCTTGAGAGTCCCTTAGACTGCAAGGAGATCAAATCGGTCCATCCTAAAGGAAATCAGTCCTGGGTGTTCATTGGAAGGACTGGTGTTGAAGCTGAAACTCCAATACTTTGGCCACCTGATGCAAAGAGCTGACTCATTTGAAAAGACCCTGCTGCTGGGGAAGACTGAGGGCAGGAGAAGAAGGGGACCACAGAGGATGAGAAGGTTGGATGGCATCACCAACTCGATGGACATGAGTTTGGGTAAACTCCGGGAGTTGGTGATGGACAGGGAGGCCTGGTGTGCTGTGGTTCATTGGGTCACAAAGAGTCAGACACGACTGAGCGACTGAACTGAACCCAAATGTGGTGACCACTCCCAAAGGTTGCTCAGGGGGTTCGGCCTGCAATGCGGGAGACCCAAGTTCAATCCCTGGGCTGGGAAGATCCCCTGGAGAAGGGAAAGGCTACCCAACTCCAGTATTCTTGTCTGGAGAATTCCATCAACAGAGAAGCCTGGCGGGTTATAGTCCATAGGGTCGCAAAGAGTCAGACATGATTGAGTGACTAACACTTTCATGCAAATGTGGGAAAATAGATGGTCATACAAACCCCTGGATCAGGTTTTGTTCCCAGAGGATGTGATCATATCTTATCCTATTAGAAAATGTTTCAAGTTCTCCCCTGGGCCAACAGAGGAGTCCTTAAGCATATGAGTTTTACTCCTCCTCCAGTCTCTTCTCCCATCCTTAAGCCTCGCACATTCCAGCCACATGGGACTGCTTCCACTGCTCAGATATCCCAGTATCCTCCTTGCCTCCAGAAGTTTGCTCATGTGGCTCCATCAGTCTAGAAGGTCTTCGTTTCCCACATGTGCCTGGGAAGTCCCAGCTACTCTTCAAGGTCCAGTTTGAATCCTACCTCCATTAGACTTTCACCAGGTCATCCTAACCTCCTAAAATGTTCCCTTCTTCTCCCTGTCTTTTACGGCATTTGATGTGTCACAATGTATCAGCTATTAAAGTGACTCAGCTGTGAATACAGACACCTTCTTTTAAGCAATACAGGACAGAGGCATCATCTTATTCATATTTTAACCCCAACAATGCATATCACCAGCTTTATACATTATGGATCAGCAAGAAGTGGGCTGTGGAAAGGGAGCAGTGACTATCCCTTGGCCCCACCTGGACCAGACATCTTTTAGGACCACTGCTCCCCAGGAGACCAGCTCCCCCATGCGCTAGGGCAGGAGTTAGCCAACTCTTAGGAATAATTGTCAGAGTTTGCCAAAATGCAGATTCCTGGGCCCTGCTTACAACTTTGATTCAGCAGCTTGAACTGGCAGGACCACAATTGGATATTTTGCCAGCCCAGCCAGGTGATTCTGGTGCTGGTGATGCTGGGACCACAATTTGGAAATTCTGTGTGGGGCCACTTCATGAGACAGGGACAGAGGCACAGTGAAGTCAAAGAAGTTGAACTACGTGCTGCCCTATTTTCCGAAAGAGAGTAGTCTATTTGGTGGAGAATCCAGGTGGCGCTAGTGGTAAAGAACCCGCGTGACAATGCGCAAGATGTAAGAGATCCAGGTCCGATCCCTGGCGTGGGAAGATCCCCTGGAGGAGGGCATGGCACTCCGCTCCAGTATTCTCGCCTGGAGAATCCCATGGACAGAGGAGCCTGGTGGGCTACAGTCCATGGGGTCTCAGAGTCGGACACGACTGAAGCACTCAGCACATGTGCGTGCGCACACACTTCAGGGACACACAGAATCCTCAACATCCTTTCAACCAGCAGAGGGACAAGTCAAAGTGCTCGGGACCTTCCAAACACCGAGGACCCTGGAAGCATCTGTGTGACCAGAGGCCCAGACTCCTCCCCGGGAAGAACACATACCCCAGTGGGATGCGGAAGTCATAACACGCCCCCAGTCTAGCTCCCAGTGTCTGTCTGTGCTGAGATGCATGGGAACCCGCGAGAAGGACAAGCCCGAAGCGGAGGGAGAGTTACCGGGCGGCAGTCACTTAGAGAAAGGTTTCCAGAGTGAATATGGAAAATGCGGAAATTTCTTCCTCAAAACAGAGCTCGGTCACTTGGAGAAAGGTCACCTCCAGAGTGAATATGGAAAATGGAGAAATTTCTTCCTCAAAACAGAGCTCACCCAGTTGAGAGCAATATCAATTCTACTTTCAACAACTGAGTCAGCACCATGATGTTCTGCTCTATCCCTGCATCCAGCAACTCCACTCTCACACTCTGCAACTTTTTTAAAGAAATGTTTTCATGCCCACTACGTGCCAGATACCTGGAGGTGCGTAAGACATCTCCCTCGCCTTCGGGTAGACAAGCACAGCGTCAGTGACCGTGACATGAAGCAAACAGAGTGCTGAGAGTGACATCCAGGAGGGGCCTCCTTGGAGAGAGGGGAATGGAGACCTAAGCTCAGAATCGACAGGTTCCTCCGGGATCACCACCTGCAAATCACTGTGCTCTCTCTCCATCTGCTCCAAGTCACTCAAAAGAACTTTCCAGTGCAGGAACTGGCATCATCCACATCCCCCTGGTGATTAGAGATGACAGCTCACAGCTGTGCTCAGATGACCGCTTCACGCTTTTCTCAACCAGGCTAGTCTCCATCACTAGCCTCTTGCTCCCAGGTTTAGGGCCCAACTGATATATCCCCACAAGCCTCTGAGGGGAGGCTCAGGATCCCCGATGGGCATGAGCCTCCCTGCAGTTAAAGGCAGGACAACTGGAGACCCACGACACCCCAAGGCTAGAGAATGCTTTCTGGCAGGAGAAGGAAGAAACGAGGTGAGAGAAGAAAGACGTGCCTCCCCTGAGTTTACACGAGTTTAACTGGTGCATACATACTTGTGTGTCTATTAAAAAAATAAGAATGAAGCTGTATGGCAATAGCAGTGCTGACTGGATCATACGGTCAGCTATGGGAAGCAGCAGCTAGCCAGCATGGGAGAACTAGTTGACGGTGAGAGCCATGCAGCTCCACGCCTCCCACCAGCAGCAAGAGCCCCCCCACTTCACAGGTGTGACGACTGAGGGGTCCTTCCGGCCTCCAAGGGAGCAGGCCTGGCTGCTGTCTCTAAGTGGACATGCCGCAGAGGAGATACCATGTCTCACACAAAAAGAAAACAGGTAAGTGGCTAGTCCTGGGCAGAGAATTTTACTAGGCAAGTGTTTGTTTTGATGAGGCATCAGCAATTTTTTAAGGCTACATCCTGAGTATCTACTATCATCGATTCCATTAATGGATTACCTCTGGAGAAGGAATCTAATTATATTCTTGTACAAATTGCAAAATGTAGGTTAATTTCAGACTTGCTTGGCAGCCCCCCTTGCTCTTTTCCTGAGATCAGGGACAGAGCTGTGGGTCAGGAGAGTCAAATCACTGTGAAGAAGCTGGAAACGTGAAAAGGCTCTGCCCTTTGACTCAACAAACAGGCACTGAGCGCCTTGCCTCATGCGTCAGCTCTATTCTAGGCGCTGGTCATGCAGATGTGAGCGAGACAGGGTCTCATTCCTCGTGGCAACTCCAAGACCACAAAAGCCAAAGTGTTCTTGAACCCATTTAAGTAACTACAGGGATTCATTTTCTGAACACCTCTTAGGGCTTGGTACCTGTAATCCAGGAGCTGTCAACCTCTTAGCCCTGAAAGCAGAAATCTTTAGAGGCGGCAAAGGATTAAGGGGGAGTTGATGGGGGGATTAGAGGAGGAGTCAAGTGACACAAATCCTGAAGATGGGCTAATTTGAGGTGGAAACGTAAGGCAATAGGAAAGTAAAGACAATTGAGAGAACTTGAGAAAGGAGAAACACAATGGCTAATAACCATTTCTTTCAGCTCAAACCTCTCTCATGGTAAAGACAATTTCAAAACTGAGTTACCATTTCTCATCAATCAAGTTAGTATATGCTTGATTGAAAAAAGAATTTTCAGTGTAGGTAAATTTAGGTAAGAGGAAACTGGCTCAAGTTTTCTGAAAGGAAATCTGGCATTGTTCATGAAGAATCTAAAAAAAATATGTATCATTTGAGCCAATAATCCCTGTTCCAGGAATTTATCCTCAACACATTATCAAAAAGATGGTTAAAGATTTACATACAAGGGTTATCATTACAACATTACCATAACAGCCTAAAACTAGAACTACATAAACATTTAATTTTAAAGGAAAGGTTAAGCAAATTGTGAATATCCATATGGTTGAGTATTATGATGCTATTAAAATTGTGATTAAGAAGAGTTTTGATGCCAAAGGGAAATGCTTATGATACAATTATAAATAAAACAAGATAAAAAAATTATATGAAAAGTATGATTTATACTATGGAAAGAAATGCAAGAGGGTATATGCTATAATGGTAGCTTGCCTATTGGTAGTAGAATTTTAGATGATTTTATGTTTTTCAGATGAAGTGATGTTTTATACTTTCCTATCAAGTTTTTTTTAATCATGTTTTATTTTGAGCATCAGGAGAAGCAAAATAAACTGATGAAAAAAAGAGATACAATAGGAGGAGGGGGAAACACCAATCTAATGAGAACGAACAGGAACCAGAGCTGGGGTGAGTGGTAAGAGGGAAGGATTACAACCAGAGACTTCAAGAAGGATTCAGATGGTGGGCAAATGTTTGCTGCCCAAAATAGCACTACTCGGTGGCGATATCTGTCTCAGATTCCCTCCCTCCTTGCAAGATTAATCAGATTTAGCATTCAGTTTCAATCTCCCTGACAACGCTTAAATAAATCTGACCTGGGTCTATAGGATTTAAAAGTCTCATTGGGTTCCCACCATTTTCAGCCTCCAAGTTGAACCCTAGCTGGTTCAAGAAACTTATATATATTGACCCATAAAAAAATGCTCCAAAAGAACCACAGCATTTTCATAAACCCTTTAGTGCCATCGGATTCCCCCTTCCCCCCAGCAAACAAAGCACTGACTGTAATCAACTGATCCTTCAGTTTAGATGATTTCTCTAGAGGTTTCTCCTCACTCAAGGAGATGAATTAGATAGTCTTGGAAAGCTTCTAAAAGGGGGCCCTGACTGTTTATCACTTACCTAGAGCACAGTGAACTCTAAAGAACTCTAAATACTTAATGAGGCGGCCAACAATGATGACTAAGTTAGTCAATAGTGAACATGGAGATGGCAGCCCACTTCCATGCACCACCAGGATGGCTGCCAAGGGAATGGACGAAACCTACGGCATGCAGGAGACGCCTGGCTCTTCCCCCCCGACTTGCTTCATTCACCCATGCGTCATCCCCAGCTGATGGCAGCCCAGTGTCCCCAGAGACTGAGCTGAGATTGTTATGAGACCATGTTGGGGCTTCTGGCAGCTGAGATGGAGGGAGCCAGTCAATTCCTCACCGGTGTCCTTTGGCCATGCAATTTTAACAAGCTCAACCTCAAGAAAGGAAAAAGGAGCCCAGGAATGTGTTGAATTATTCACAGCTCCACTCGGGTAAGGCAGAAGAACCCCTCTTCAGAGAGTAAGTAATAGCTCCTCATTGATTTTCTCCCCCTTCATGATCCCTAGGTGAGAATCCAGTTTAAATACCCAAAGACAGACGAAAATCTAACTATCCCCTTAAATCTGAGTTCATGAGTAATAGGTGTATTTGCCAACTATGTTACATTTGACAATTCTATTCACAAGAACAGTTTCAGTGAGCCTGGTATATTTTAGTTTATGTAAGTATAACATACATATGAAAACTAATTTTTACAGATTAATGACCATGATCAAATAGGTCTTGTTTAATGACAGAAAGAAAACTGTTGTTAGCCTTGAGACTTGAAGGCCAAAGAGATGTATGATTCATGCATTTATTGCATGCCAAGGTTGAATTATCTTTGGATGTAATGAATATACCTTGTTTCTGCACACAAAAAGAGAAATGTAAACTCAACAAAAAACAGTTAATTCTTCCCTCCACTTCAAGCAAAGCTTACTTTTCATATTCTGAGTCCACTGCTGCTGCTGCTAAGTCGCTTCAGTCGTGTCCGACTCTGTGCGACCCCATAGACGGCAGCCCACCAGGCTCCCCCGTCCCTGAAATTCTCCAGGCAAGAACACTGGAGTGGGTTGCCATTTCCTCCTCCAATGCATGAAAGTGAAAAGTGAAAGTGAAGTCACTCAGTCGTGTCCAACTCTTCGCGACCCCGTGGACTTCAGCCCACCAGGCTCCTCTGTCCATGGGATTTTCCAGGCAAGAGTACTGGAGTGGGGTGCCATTGCCTTCTCCGTCTGAGTCCACAGTTAGTGCTAATAAAGTTGTTCTCAGGATAAAGACAGTTGCCATGCCCCTGTAGGGAGTGAGTTAGAGACCCCACTCGTTCAGACTTTGTCTACACATGTCAGAATCTCAACCCTCCGCCAAAGAGCACTTACACAACCACATCCACCTACATCTCCTTATTTCCTCAAGTCTCACACAGTCCACTGCTGAGAGTCCAATCCAGATCACTATGATCTCAGGCCTGGGATATCACAGAAGGTCCCTCAGAGTCCAGACTCCACTCCCCTCCATCCCTCCCAGACAGAGCTGATGGATGCATTTCCTAAGGCTTCCCTGGTGGCTCAGACAGTAAAGAATTTGCCTGCAGTGCAGAAGAGCCAGGTTCAATCCCTGGGCTGGGAAGATCCCCTGGAGAAGGGAATGGCAACCCACCCCAGTATTCTTGCCTGGAGAACTCCATAGACAGAGGAACCTGGTGGGCTACAGTCCATGGGGTATCAAAGAGCCTGACACAACTGAGCAACTAACACTTTCAAGACATCATAAAGTCATAACACTCAGGCCACATGGCTCTCGAGTCACCTATCTTCTGTGAGCCTCAGTTTTCTCATCAGTAAGCTGCAATAACAGTAATAATAATATGCTCCTCATAAGACAATTGAGGTTTAAGTGAAATGAGGCATATCGGGGATGTAATATAGCCATTGACCCAAGTTAAGCTTCACCAATAAATGGCAGTTATGATCCCATGAGAATGTAACTCCATGAGGGCAGGAACTGCTGGCTCTTTCATCTGGTACTTAGAACAGTTTCCAGTAAATGGTAGGAACTCAATAAACTTAACAAGTCAACTATTTTAAGCCCATTTCAAGGCCACTATTCCTGCCCCTTTATCCTGGGCTGAGATGGTCTTTTCCTCCTATGGACACTGCTAATGGCATTTGGTTTGGCCATGTCATGTAGTGCCAGCCCCTGCTGTCTCAAGCTGAAATCACTGCATGTGTCCTCTGGGAGACTGTGGGCCCCCTGAAGACCCCTCTCTCACTGCCTGGTTCAGATGCTGTGCACACTGCAGGCCCTCAACTGGGCATGAAGGAGCTTAGGTCATTCCAAGGATGACCAAAGACGGATCTTCATTAACCAGAGCCGCAAAGCTCTGATGGGGAATTGTAAGCACTTAGGATCCCAGCCCCTTTCCTTCAATTGAAAGAGAAGATGGAGCTGAGTTAATCATTCTTTTAATGGCACATTTCTGCTAGTTCTGCCAAACTAAACAGCAGCTGGGTTTCAAACCTTAACCACAAGCCAGAGATCCCTACTCTTGATGAAGTGGAGAAGTCATCGTGACTTCCAGGAAATGAAAAGATTGCTTTGGGGCAGGAGCTGATGGCGCTGTGAATGGGAGCTGAAATTTCAGCAGTCAGCACTGCCCAACCACCCATCACAGCCAGAAGAACTCCCTTCCTTCTCCCCTCCTCCACCCTCAAGGGGGCCCAGGAGCTTAGAGAGGAGATGGCTTTCCTACAGTTCCTTTTCCTGGTTTCCCTGGCAACTGTGCAGCATCTAGAGCCTCCTGAGTGAGTCAGTGGGATGTGGTGGTGTGAGGAATATGAACACTGCGTGGGTCCCACTTGGTGTCACCTCTACGCCCATGTTTAGCAGCTTCTCAGTCTCAGGAGGACACACACACACACACACACACACACACCACTCTGACTGCTCATTTCCAATTTGGTACCAGGTACCCAAGCAAAGAGCCTCCAGGAAACGTTGCATAAATAGCCTCGTTTTACCAACAGGAGCTGAGTTGGGGGCTCCTGAGACTGAACAATACCTAGCACCAAGGATGCTCAGTGTCTCATGGTTGGTTTCTATATTTCAGCCAAGCCTACATAGGACATATTATGGAGTATGAGTTAACATTAACTAAATGTATCAGTAGCTGGTTATGGGCTGAGAACAAGGGACAGAACAGTCTGAGCTCTCACCCCATTGAGGGTACCTAATTTGGGCGAATCCAGCCTAAGAACAACAGATGTAGAAAGAGGGGAGACAGCAAGACCATTCAGAGGCAAACTGCCTAGAAAGTAGAAGACAGAGTCTCCAGCTCTTAAATGAGCTCCATTCTACAACCTTATTTGTAAGTCAGTTATTTGGAATTCAGAACCCATTTCCAGAGAAGTCATATCTGTTATAAATGATGATTGGGTTTCTAGGCTGGCCCACAAAAGCCTATTTAACTCATAATGTAGATGAAATACTATACATTTGCAATGAAAAGCAACAGAAAAAAAAATCCTGTTGTGATACCAGTAATTAAACGAAAAAGAAAAGCAGAGAAGTGGGAAATAAATAGCTTTCTTTCATTTCTTTTGAACACCAGAACTCTTGGGCGGAGGGGGTGGGGAGTCTGGTTGCTCAAGGGGTGAGGAGCCTCATTCACTTTGGATAATGGGATGGAAGAAAAGCAGCTGATGGTGGGCATGCGGGGCCGGAGGGTGAATTAGAGCTGTTCTTTGGGATAATGGGAGGGCAGGGGGAATAAAGCTTATTTGGGGAAACAGGCAGAGAGGGGGAAAGAGAAAGTAAGTCAGCTTATCTTGTGAGACACAGGTAGGGACCCATGGAGAAAGGAAAGAGCGTGGATCTTGCATTCACAAAGGCCCGGGTTCTAGTGCTTCCTCCCAAAGGGCCACGGGCTGGGCAGTGCTGCAGCCTCCTCTCCTCCAGCTGGCAAGTCACCAGCTAATCTCCAAGGTTAACCAATCTTCTTGCAATTCTTAGTCCTCCTTAGCTGGTAACAAGGAATGGCAGAAGTCATGACCAACCACAGCCAGTACCACCCCCTGGCCCACCGTGGGCACTGAGTAAAAAATAAGGAGTTCCCTGAGGCTATTTCAGTATCTTTTTAAATCTCATTTTTTTTTCTTAACAGGAGAAAATAAAATTTAATTTTGCATGTGTGGGGGCTCCCTAAGAATATGAGGCCCTAAGTCTTTTTAATATGAAATTTTGCCACAATTTTTGTCTCTGTTTTGGGAGTACATGCAATGATGTATCCAGACCACCATTCTTTAACTGGTTCTTATATTTAAAACATGTAGAAAACGTCAGTATAATAGCAAGACTCTTAATAGGTGACTAAGAATTTGCTATTAAATTTTTAATAAATGTATATTGTACTACAAAAAAGAGAGAGAGACAAAAAGGAGTTCCTCTTCCCCCAGGACAGGAATATTGCCTCCAGCATCACCTATTCTCTTCCTGGACACTCTCTTGCCTCTACTTCCAACACACTCACTGCATCCTCTTTAGGGAAGTGTCTTTTCACCTCAGGAATAAGAGAGGCTCTGATCATAGCGCATACTGGAAACTGCAGCCTTCCTGGAAGGCAGGGCTAGGCTACAACAGCTAAGCAAGAATCATTTTCATATTCCCCTTGACAATTTCAACACAAATGTACTCGCAGTATATTTATCTTCAAAGCTCTGAAGATGTTACTTTTTAGACACTCAGCATGTAAATCTTCTTTTAGAGGCTCCTGTTATTGTCTAAACTGCATCGCTACTGCACACAACTGATAAATTAGAGAATACTTTTCCTGTGCTATCCCACCACTGAGGATCCCAAACACTGAGGATTCTCTGCTCTTAGACTCCTTTCACAATATGCCACACTGTTGCCACTCAGCACATAAGATACTCAGCCACTTCCTACTCCCACTCGGAAACCCCAGATGCCAGCTCCTATCACTTTCATACACACACACACACACACACACACACACACACACACCTGTGCAGACGGCAAACCCAAAGCAGACCCACCAACACACACACACACACACACACACACACACACACACCCCTGTGCAGACGGCAAACCCAAAGCAGACCCACCAACATATACAGCCTTATACGAGGCACACAGACCCACACAGGCTACACACAGTTGAAGAGAAAAGCCCTTGAGTCCACAAAGTGCCATTTCAGAGCCCTTCCTCATTTCCTATGGGGACCCCAGTGCCAGGCCCAGCTCTGTGTTCTGGTAATAGCAGTACCTAATGCTGCTTGGTAGGGCTTCCCTGGTGGCTCAGTGGTGAAGAATCCACCTGCCAATGCAGGAAACGTGGGTTTGATCCCTGGGTCGAGAAGATACAGGGCAACCCACTCCAGTATTCTGCCAAGGAAATCCCATGGACAGAGGAGCCTGGTGGGCTAGAGTCCATGGGGTCGCAAAAGAGTCGAACACAGCTTAACAAAAACAACAGGAACACTGCTGATATCAGCCTTTACTGATTTCACATGAACCATCTTATTTTACTTAAATTTTATAATAACTCTCAAGACAGTATTATTACCGCCAGTTTACTAATGACTGTACTGGGCTTAAAACATTCATATAGTTTGCCCAGGGTCATATCCCTTGAGAGCAACAGNTTAACAAAAACAACAGGAACACTGCTGATATCAGCCTTTACTGATTTCACATGAACCATCTTATTTTACTTAAATTTTATAATAACTCTCAAGACAGTATTATTACCGCCAGTTTACTAATGACTGTACTGGGCTTAAAACATTCATATAGTTTGCCCAGGGTCATATCCCTTGAGAGCAACAGAGCTGGAACTCAGTGCAATGTCCCCTGGCTTCAGTGAAGCTTGAAGTCTGTTTCTGAAAGGAGAACACTGCAGATACATGATAGAGATTTCAAGCTAGATAACAAGAGAATGCCCCATAATAGGGGGAAAAAAAGAAATTACACCTCATGTCTCCCATGCCATTTTGTACAATTAACAGAAAAGAAGAGAAAGAAGTGAAGTCATGTTCGACTTTTTGCGACCCAGTGGACTGTAGCCTACCAGGCTCCGCCATCCATGGAATATTCTAGGCAAGAGTACTGGAGTGGATTGCCATTTCCTTCTCCAGGGGATCTTCCCAACCCAGGGATCAAACCTGGGTCTCCTGCACTGCAGGCAGACACTTTACCATCTGAGCCACCAAGGAAGCCCATAATTAACAGAAAGAGATATGGAAAATGTTAAACTACCAAAGCTATAACCAAATAGAAACAGACAACACAAGCATGCAAGTAACTTAAAAGTCCTGGTTCCGCGTGGGAGGTACAAAACACAGCATTCCCTCTCCCAGCTCTCATCCAAAGCTCACCCACACTCTTTCCTCCCAGAAGCCTTCACTGACCACTGCAGCCCCCACAACACCCTCCAGACCAAGAGTTCTCAAACGTGAATGTGCTGAGTCACGGATTCCTGGGCCCCGCTCATAAAGGTTTAAACTCGGTAGGTTTGGGCTGAGGCCCAAGAATCTGCATTTCTAACAAGTTCCCAGATGCTGCTAATGCTTCTGGTCCATGAACCACAATTGAGCAGCACTGCTCTAGACTCCAATAGGACCTTTACCACACAGGGGAGAACCTGATTACTTTTTCCGTTAAGTGACATTGGTTCCCAGACGCCTTTTCCTACCCTCTCCATAGTCCTCCCATCTTCAGAAGCAGCCTCATCCCCAAATCCCAGGACCAGTCCTGATCACAGGCTGAGACGGCTGCTCCGACTAAAGTGGTCTCCCATCGTGTTCAAGGCATAGTTGTTGTTCAGTCACTACATCGTGTCCGACTCTTTGCGACCCCACGAACCGTAGCCTGCCGGCTCCTCTGTCCGTGGGATTTCCCAGGCAGAAATACTGAAGTGGGTTGGCATTTCCTTCTCCATCAAGGTACGGTACCCTTGACCTTAAAACTGGCTTCTCTCCTTGTCACTTTTCTCTATTTCTTATTCTAATCCCCTAATGCTCCAGATTTCTTGAGAACGGGTGCCTGGCTTCTGCTGGCCAAGCTTCTTCCCTATTGGATCATGTAGTGTTAAACCCCTAAAGTAGCACTCAACTGTATTCGTACCTGCTGACCCACTTTCTTGATGACAAGTGTCTGCTGCCCAGACATCCTTGTCTCATCCAGCCCAGACTGCCTATCTCCGAGCTGTCCCTGCCTGCTGGAACATCAGCTCCTGGTCCTGTTTCTCCCCCTCACTGCTGCAGCTCCTGTGGACAGAGAGCTCCATTGTCTTAATGATTGGAAAGATGAGTCACCTGCCATATTGAGCTTCGTTTTTAGCAACTAGAGCTGGGACGGCTACCCCGGAGGGCCAAGCAGCAGCAGATCCTAAACCATCCCCACTTTTCCCCAGCTTGGGAAAAACAGGCCAAGCCTCTGAGATGGGGTAGTTTTGTCTTATGCTTTGCTCTTATTTCCCCTGCAATGAGTTCTTGCCCATTTAAGTGTGGAGGTCAGGACCCACGATGTCTGTGCGTGCCAGCTGCATTAGCCTGCGCTCCTTGGGTAGTCAATAAACGTAAAGCAACAAGCAGTTTGATCCCTGGCCTAGTTGATACCTGGAAATACATCATCCAATTTGGAAAAGCAGGACACCCTTTCATATCCCTTCCAGTACCCAACACGGGGCTTCTCACGGAACAAGCACTCCATAAATAATGAACGAGTAAAAGAACAAATGGATGAGGAGGCCAGTGGGGCTGCACCCAGCTCGCCTTTGTGGCGTCCGGATCAGGATGCTCGGCCAGAAGGAAACACCTTCCAGTCTGCAGAAGCTGAGAGAATGCCTCTGGGCCAGACTCCCAACTAACTCCCAGCACAAAACCGGCCCTGCACATTCAGATGAACTGTGGCTTGAAGCCTGCAGTTATACCAGCGCAGTGGCTCTGAGGTTTCAGTACGTGGCCATCCTTAACAGAAAAGGTTGTAGTCTACTCTACACCCCCTCCTTACTCCAGGCCTCCTCTCTTCCCTACTCCTAGTAGTTGCTGTTTATCGCTTGGTTGTATCCGACTCTTTGCGACCCCATGGACTGTAGCGCCGCCCCCTCTTCACCCAGAATCCGCTGTCTATGGGATTTCCCAGGCCAGAATACTGGAGAGGGTGGCCATTTCCTTCTCCAGGGGATCTCCCAACCCAGGGATCAAAGCCTCGTCTCTTGCGTTGGCAGGCGGATTCTTTACCACTGAGCCACCAGGGAAGCCTTACTTGTAGAGCGAAAGTTAACGTGCTAGTCACTCAGCCGTGTCTGACTCTTCTGCAACCCCATGGACTGTAGCCCTCCAGGCTCCTCTGTCCATGGAATTCTCCAGTGGACAGCATTCTCCTCTGTCCACGGAATACTGGAGTGGGTTGCCATTCCCTTCACCAGAGGATCTTTCCAACCCAGAGATCGAACTGGTGTCTCTTGTATTGACAGATGGATTCTTTACCTCTGAGCCACCAGGGAAATCTTACTTCTAAGACCACCTTGAAAATAAACTCTCCCTCTCGTCCACTCCATTTCCACCGCTGGTCCCTAGGCAGGCCACCATCTAAGTAGGTGGGATCAACAGCTACACTTGTGTCATGATTTCAGAGTGTCTCTACATGACCTTTAACACTTCATAGTCATTTGGGTGAGGTCTCCTGAAAACAACAACGCCATCAGGACAGGTAATCCAAGAAGGCATTAACACACTCAAACAGGTTCACCCACTTAGTAAACCCACTGTCTAGCAGAAGCCTAGACAGGGAGTGGGACAGAAGAGGGGGAGGTTTTGACAGGCGGGGAAAGCTGTGAAGGAAAGGAGTCCTGGCCTGGAGTTACAGCTGCCAGGCAGATGCAGGTGTGGTATCACATGAAGGAGTGTGCGTTTCTCTGCGTAGTCTGTCGCAAAAATGTCATGGGAGCTTTAGGATGACAGGCATATGGCAGCCTCTGGGCTGCAGGCTTGGGTATCCTGAAAGGTTGACAATGTTCCTGCAAGGTTAGGGGGATGGGGCACAGAGAGATGTGTGATGGATTACAAAAGGCCAAGATTTCAGAACACCAAGCGACCTATGGGGATGCTCTGTTGGCTGAGTTCCTCCGCACCAAGCTTCCAGAATTCCAGGGAGGGCATCTGGCCAGAGATGACCCCCATGGATGCCAGGCATGCAAGCAGGAGGCAGCTCACAACAGATTGCCCATGCTGAGAACTCACACTGGCTGGGCGCAGATGCAGGAGAAAGGAAATGGCTGACACTACAGGAGACGTAAGCTTCCCATGTCTGGGATGTTTACCTCATTAGGACGTTTTACGTAACATCAGCCAAAAACAGAAAAGGAAAACAGCTGGAGGGAGTCCGTTGGAGCTCAGACCTGGATTCTGAGTCTCAGATTCTGCTGAGGCCAAGAGGGGACCTCTACGCAGCCCCTTCCTCCCTGGCTTGGTTAGTCCGTCGACAAAGAAGTCAGCACAAAGTGGACTGGGCTCCTAGGAGAAAACTCTTGAGCCACCCTCCAAGGGGCATTGCATCTGGTATGAACAAAGAGGCAGTTATTGTTGTTATAATTACTGTTATCATCATCCTAAGCTCTTGTGTCTACACATTCATCTTGTCATGACCAGAGATGGCTGGGGAATAAGGGACCAGAAACCTAGGCAACTCCTGGGCTGTGAGTCCAGAGGTCTGAATAGGAGTAAAGTTCAGAAGGCTTGCAATGTGGGAGACCTGGGTTCGATCCCTGGGTTGGGAAGATCCGCTGGAGAAGGGAAAGGATACCCACTCCAGTATTCTGGCCTGGAGAATTCCATGGACTGTATAGTCCATGGGGTCGCAAAGAGTCAGACACACCACTGAGCGACTTTCACTTTCAGAGGGCAGTTGAGCAGGCTGGCCTGGAATGACCAGGCCAGTTCATTGGGAAAGGAAAAAGCAAGCACCATCAGGCAAGGAGTCAACACAAGTCCAAGGCCAGAAGGCCAACGCCAACAGGGAGGGGCAAGGAGCAGCTTGGGACCCAACAGGTGGGCGGTACCTGGGGGGTGGCTGGAGGGAGTCTTAGCACCAGGGAGTGTTTGGGAGCAGAAGGGGTTAATCCTGAAAAGAGGGGAGGGTGTGGAAGAGACTGTGGAAGAGGCTGGAGGAGGAACCAGGTAGGGCCTGACCAAGCAGAGTAAGAGGAGAGTGAGGCACGGAGACCCACAGCAGAGCGGCAGACAGCCTGAGCTTCCCACAGCGCACATCCTCGAAGGGGCTGGTCCCCCCCAGCGCAAACAGCCAGGGGCCTCGCGGTCAGGGACCTAAGTGCAGCATCCGAGGGCCATGCAAGAGGAAGACACTTCTGAATTTCACTTCTCCTTCTTTGCATCATGTTCGCTGAAATGTCTTTGCTCCTCTACCAAGCCTTCATCTGTCATCCCTCCCCTATACCTTTCCCCTCCTCTTCCCCTCCCTCTTGAACTACATACATATTGCTTCTGATTCGACTTTGTAAGGCTACCACATGAGTGTGTGTTTGTGACACTGGGGGGTAGAGGGGCGGGTGAGCCCTCAGGAAGACAGCAGCGGGTGGAGGGGGATGTCAGGGGGCGGAGATCCTCTCTCCTTCTCTCCCTCCCTGGCCAGCTGGAAACGTGCTGTGTGACCATCCAATTTAATTAGCTGAACTTTCTTGATAGTCTTGATAGAAGGAAGCTTTAAAAAAAAAAAAAAAACAACTCGCGCTTTTTCGGCTCTCAGCCACTTGAAAGATAATGGAGAGAATCTGATTGCAGGAACGTGGAGCCCCAGCTCCCTGATTTCCTACTGCCAGGGGCAATCAACTGTGAGCCGAAACCTCCATCTTAAAAACGCCAAGCCGAATAAGAGGATCTGAGCTCACAGGCACAGAGCTCTAGAGTCTCGGAGCTTGAAACCCCAGGGGAGCCCCTGACGAGCAGAGTGGGAGACCAAGGGGATAACGGGCTGTCCTCCCCACACCCTCCAGCGGTACCTGCTCTGCAGCCCTCAGGCAGGCCCCGCGCAGGGCTCCTTGCCACCACTCCCCACCCCGGGGTCACTGGCACTGCCCCAAGCACAGCGCCACTCCACAGCAGCTTCTCCTTGCAGAAGTACCCACATCTCAGCACCATCCCCTTCCCAGACCCAGCTTTCTCAGCCCCCCTTGGCTTCCCCAGGTCCTATCAGAGGCCTCCCCCAGACCGCCCCTTCCCACCCACCCATCCTTGCCCTGCTATTGGCTACGTCCAGGCCCCTACCCCTGTGGGGAAAGGGCATTCCAAAGGGACACCAGTGAGGGAAAGCAAAAGCACAGCTGCTGGGGATGGCCTCAGGGGCTCCTGGAGGTGGCAGAATCCTCCAAACCAGCACGCAACCGCAACCTGACCCTGAGCTTCAGAGCACGAGAAGCTCATAGGGATGCGCTCTGGCAAGAGGAGGAAGCATCGCCATTTAAGATGCCACCACGCTGCCGGCCTGCGCCCCCCGACCACCGCGCTGCCGGCCCGCGCCCCCCCCCCACCCCCCCGCGGC
>SJYA01000655.1:951370-1008189 GCA_006410615.1 Neotragus moschatus
CACCCCCTCACCACCCCTCCACCCCTGGCATCATTCAGAGACAGGAAGAGTCCAAGTTGAGGCTGATGGCAGCTTGTTAAGAAAGTAGTATCCATGTGTTTAACCTTAAGAAAATCAACTTATACGTCAAGGGAGGATATTTGGTAACTAAAAAACATTTACAGTCTGCACCCATGGACCAGCAGCGAGCAGGGTTCGGCCTTAATCACGTAGCACGTGCTGTCTTGTGGAAAGGTGAGCTAAAGGGGCCTCTTCCCTCTTCTCTATCCCATGGCCCCCACCAGCCTCACCTCTAAACACAAAGCACTCCGTTCCATCTGCACCTCCCTGAGCCAGTCTCCTCTCAGATTTCTTGGACAGAATCGAAGCCCCGTGACACTCAATTGCCTGGTCCAATTAGGACCTTTTCTGAGACGCTGTTATCAATCAGTGCAAGCTTTGCTAGTCAGATTATAAAAAGAGTTCTCTACCTCAGAGCCAGAGGTTCTCAAATGGTAGCCCTGGGACCACAGCATCAGCATTCCCTGGGAACCTGCTAGAAATGCCATGTCCCAGGCTAACCCCACACCTGCTGAATCGAAACCCCCAAGGTAGAGCCTGCAATATGAATTTTACTAGGCCCTCCAGGTAATTCTGTTGCACACTTGAGTTTGAAAACTGCCGCCTTCGAGAATCTAATAGAATTGCCAATGAATGAGTTTATAAATCCGCCCGGTTGGCCAAATTCAAAAGGTAAGCAAGATTAGGAGATCTTGGTCTCCTGCAGGCTCTTCTATTGGCACTTACTTATCCGGGGGATATTAAAACT
Organism: Neotragus moschatus; assembly: GCA_006410615.1. Lineage (NCBI taxonomy): Eukaryota > Metazoa > Chordata > Mammalia > Artiodactyla > Bovidae > Neotragus > Neotragus moschatus. Next base: position 952,179 of record SJYA01000655.1, read on the forward strand.
CAAGTGTCGGGGCATCACGAAGAATCAGGAAAGGAGTGATTTTTAAAGGTTAGGGGTTTTAAATTTTGGTTTTGCACCTGAATGGATTTTGATGGTAATCCATTTTGCACCCCACTGATTTTCAATTTATAAGTAGTGGCACCTGATTGAATTGCCTGACCCCTGGCTCACTGTCAGCAGGGAACCTGGCAATAGGTGGAGTGCAGTAATTTAGACAGCGCCTTATTGTAAATCACGTCTGGACGATCGCCCACGGCTAGTTACTGGCAGACACTCCTGCGATGGGACAGATGCTGTCCAGAGGCAAAGTTTTGAGGAAAGCGTTAGGCACTCTTTTTTTTTTTTTTTTTTAAATTTCTCAGGTCCTTCCCTTCTGTCCTCTTAGCCCACAAACATCCTGAAGTCTCTCACGGGCCCACCATCCCCTCCACGACATCCCCCACCTCTGTCTTCCTTCTTCCCTCACCTGCTACACTGCTAGAAAAAATAGTCTTCCTGACAGTCTCCGCTTCCAGAACCCACTTTCACATCTCATTTCCATAACAATTTCCACTGACAGCATCAGTTCCCATCCAGTCTACATCACAAAGCCCAGGGCCATCCCCAAGGCTTTCCCGGCTCGAGTGGTGCCCCTCCTCTCTGGCATCCAACTGGTCCCTGAATTCCGTCAGTTTTATGTCAGAAATGTCCCTGGAATCCAGCCTGCCTGCCCTCTGTCCCCACTCCCTCCATCATAGCTGCGAGAACACAATGACTGATCTCAACAAACAGCCACACTGACTGAGGACTTATGAGGTAGAAGAGACCTGCCAAGTGCCTAGTAGACCAGTGGTTTCCAACTTATGTCTTGGAGCACATAGCAAAGATGTGTGCCAGGCACCGAGTGAGCTGCTGGGCCTTGTCCAGCCTCCCCAAGGGCCGAAGTAGCCACATTCCCATAACCCACTTGTGGTTTCTATATGTGTCATCATCCCTGGGTCAGGAAGATCCCCTGCAGAAGGAAGTGGATGTCCACTCCAGTATTCTTGCCTGGAGAATCCCACGGAAAGAGGAGTCTAGTGGGCTACAGTCCATGGGGTCACTAAGAGTAAGACACGACTGAGCAATTAACACTTACTTACACTTACACACGTGTGTGTCCCACTGGTGGCACACTCTGTTATGAACAATGCCTTACTAATCCTTCTATAACCCAATTAAGTAGGTGCTATTATACTCCTCACCCCTATTTTACAAATAAGAAAATGGAGGCTCAAGAAGATTAAGTGACTTGCCCAAGGTAGGAGCAGAGCCAGGATCAGAACCCGGGATCGCCTTATTAGAATATCTGTCAGGTCACCCTCCTTACTGCCGCTCAGACTGTACCATAGAAAGAAAATGCAGTCTATCACGTAGGGGATAAACCCCACACTCCTGGCAGAAAGTCCCAGCCCCCAGTTAGCCCCAACAAGGACACACCCTAGGCTCCAGTCAGGCGCCCTCCCCAGCCTGCCCCATCAAGGGCGGATCCGCTCACAACTCTGTCCCTCCTCTCCCCCCCCACCTTTCTTTCGCCAGGCAGGAGCCTCCAGCTCCTCAAGAAAGCCCCACTCACATCCAGGACAGCGCCCAGCAGCAGGCATCCAACGGCCCCGCCCCTCTCCCCCTCCCCATCGGGTTGTCCTGCTGCAGCCAGCACACCAATGAGCTGTGATTTATCTATTTACACGCCTCACTCCTCCACTGGATACTAGTTTCTGGAGGGCAGGGACTTGTCTTATTCATTCATCTTTATCTCCCTGGCCCCCAGCACAGAGTGAGCACCAGGAACCTATGCTTTGAAGAAAGCAATGAATAATACAAGGCGCCCTTTATAAGATCACAGTGGGTAAGGAATCCAACTGCTTCTATTGTATGCAAGGGATTAAAATAATGGAGGCAAATTAGAATGTCATGAATAAATGGAGATGACTGCTGCAGAATTCTGGGAGCCTATGGCAAATACCTCCTTCCTGTCTGGACCAGGTAAGGAGAGGTTTGTCAATCACATATGAACACAGAATAGCCTCTTACCACACTTTGTAAATGCAATCCAAGGGACAACTAGGTCAATGGTTTCAGGGTAGAAAAAAGAGAAAAGAAAGAGAGGGAGATATTAGGGAGAAAGGGTTTTTACACGAATATCATGAGCAAGCAGGCGGGGCATACACAGTTGAGCAGGCTACGCACTGCACAAGGATGCCTCTCAGGGTGCCTGCACGCTGAAGCACAGTCGCTTCTCTGCTGTGAAGACCTGCACCATGGTGGGGTATCCAGGGGATGTCTCAGTCCCAGAGGCTGCCTTCACCTAATTTGCACAAAGATGGCATAAGAACTAGGAGCCACCCTACACTCCAGAGTTTCAAGATCAAACAAAATACTCCCTGGGCCCAGCTTGGAAGATACAAGATGGAATCCCATTGGTAATAGCTAGATGAGCACCTGTCACTCACATCTGAGAGAAGTACCTGATTTCCTGGCTAGGACCAGGTTCTCTCAGCCTCAAACCATACTCAACAAGTGGCCACAGGTTCCAGGCTTCCTCCCTCAGCCCCAGCCTACCCGGCCAGCCAGGGAAGAGGCCACCTGACACTCAACAAGAGAAAGACGCTGATGGACAGGCGCAGTGGGCAGCCGGCCAGGGAGCTTGGCTGGAGAACTTCCCAACAGCCCCGCTGGAGGCCCTCACTATTTGCTTTGCCTCAGGGATGCAAGCATCCTGCCTTTGACAGCAATTAAATTTGAAAGATTCAAATATTGCCTAAGAAGAAAGGCAAAATATTTACCCATGTGTCTGCAGGTCCTGTCAGTGTGCTGGGCTTTTGTCAATACAGGCACCATCTGGGCACCAAATTCGTGTGCCCAGAATGTGGGCTTCCCAACACAAACAGGTTTTCCTGCGAAGGATGGCGGAAGGTAACAGAGAAGCCTGTGACCATCCCCAGCTCCTGCACTCTAGGCCAGAGAGGGGAGCTTCCCCCTCCTGCAGCCTCAGCTGAGGAGCGAAAAATCTGGTCAGTGAGGCATCGGGGGTGGGGGTGCCTCCTGTGGGCACCTTAGGACTTGATACCTTCAGCCATGCCCTGCCTTCTGAGCTGAGGACCTTCCAATCTGTGTATCAGAGTCCCAAAATGTTAGTTGCTCAGTCATGTTTGACTGTTTGCAACCCCATGGACTGTAGCCCACCAGGTTCCTCCATCCATGGAACTCTCTAGGCAAGAATACTGGAGTGGGTGGTCATTCCCTTCTCCAGGAGGACCTTCCTGGCCCAGGGATTGAATCAGGGTCTCCTGCATTGCAGGCAGATTCTTTACCATCTGAGCCACCATCAGAATCCCAAGGAGACAGGATACTCAAACAGGTAACTGAGGAGGGTTTCCAAAGCGGTCAGTTTACCAAGCTGAGCATAGGGTGTAAAGGGAGCATCCAGGGGCGGGGCAGGGCCCTGGGGCTGGCCACATAAGGCAGTAGGGCAGCCCCAAGGCTGGGCAAGGCAGTGCAGGGACCATCACGGGCACCTGGAGAAGAGGGCCCTGGGAGGTAGGTGGGGAGGGTACAGCCCACCTGCGTGAGGGGCAGGGTATAAATACTCAACCTCTCACTCATCCCACCCACACCTCCTGCCAAGTCTCTCCAGAGCTGAACCCACCTAGAAGTCATAGGGCAGGCCAGCCTCTGAGCACAGAGCAGGTGAAGACGGAACTGGACTCAAGGGACAAATGCAAGCATCCAGCCCTCTCCTCTTCGACACCATCACTCCAGCTTCCCCTAGTCCAAAGGGAGCGCCTATCCCCTCCCTTCCACCTCTCAAAGTCCTCAGTGGCAAAGGGAGACCCAAGAACAAGGAACAGGGGAACACAGTTCTCACCTTTTCTCTCCATTTCAAACACTTTAAGACCCAAGGCATGATTCTGGTAATTCACGTTAAGTCCTGATGTGGTCCCCGCACACAGCAAGTGCTCAATAAATACTATTGGGTTGGCTAAGAAGTTCACTGGGGCTTTTTCTTAACGTCTTATGGAAAAACCCAAACTCTCTGGCCAGTCTCACAGTCATGATGAATCAGTACCTTAATACTACTTACTCTAAGGGGGAAAGACCACAGGAAATCAGAAATAATATCAGCAATGTTTGCAGCACACTACATACACACAGAGGCAGGGGGTGGGGTATGGGGGTGGGGAGAGGAAGAGAGAGAAATTTCATACGCAGTAACCCTAGGAGACTTGTAGCTCAGAACCCTGACATGTCCTGGGCATGTGAGGAAACAGACTGGAGGGGAGCGGAAGAGACGGCCCACACGATGAACTCTGGATTCTGATCCCACCCTACAAGGAAACCACAGGCGAGGTTCCTTTCCCACGCATCTACTATCAGCAAGGTGTGGTTTCCAGGAGTCTACTTCTCCAGAGTTATGCATGGTAAGTGGAAACCTTCTGAGGCAGGGAAACTTTAGAGGAAGTGCTAGGACTCAGCCCCATGCCCTCTAGAATCACCTCCTGTAAACAGGTGCCACAGTACTTATATTCATGCATTAGAGAGTCATTCCTTTGGGTCAGACACTATTTTCGTAGGCCCCTATTTTTAAAACTTTGCTTCCCTGGTGGCTCAGAGGGTAAAGCATCTGCCTACAATGCGGGAGACCCGAGTTCGATCTCTGGGTCAGGAAGATCCCCTGGAGAAGGAAATGCCAACCCACTCCAGTACTCTTCCCTGGAAAACTCCATGGATGGAGAAGTCTGGTGGGCTACAGTCTGTGGGGTTGCAAAGAGTCAGACACGACTGAGCGACTTCACTTTCTTTCACTTTCTAAGTCAGTCCAAATGGGATGGTCCCCAGTCACCTGTGCCTAAGCACGGATGAGATCCTGAAATCCCTTTCCTTTAGACTAGAGAGCTTNTGGATGGAGAAGCCTGGTGGGCTACAGTCTGTGGGGTTGCAAAGAGTCAGACACGACTGAGCGACTTCACTTTCTTTCACTTTCTAAGTCAGTCCAAATGGGATGGTCCCCAGTCACCTGTGCCTAAGCACGGATGAGATCCTGAAATCCCTTTCCTTTAGACTAGAGAGCTTCCCTCATAGCTCTGCTGGAAAAGAATCAGTCTGCAATGCAGGAGACCCCGGTTTGATTCCTGGGCCGGGAAGATCCACTGGAGAAGGGATAGGCTACCCACTTCAGTGTTCTTGGGCTGCAACTGTGGCTCAGCTGGTAAAGAATCCGCCTGCAATATGGGAGACCTGGATTCAATCCCTGGGTTGGGAAGATCCCCTGGAGAAAGAGGAAGATCCCCTGGAAAAAGGGAAAGACTATCACATTTCAGTATTCTGGCCTGGAGAATTCCATGGACTGTATAGTTCATGGGGTCACAAAGAGTTGGACATGCCTAGGCTACTTTCACTAGACGAAAGGGACCCTCTGCAGCAGGGCACCCCTAGAGAAGAGAGGCTGAGANCCTGGAAAAAGGGAAAGACTATCACATTTCAGTATTCTGGCCTGGAGAATTCCATGGACTGTATAGTTCATGGGGTCACAAAGAGTTGGACATGCCTAGGCTACTTTCACCAGACGAAAGGGACCCTCTGCAGCAGGGCACCCCTAGAGAAGAGAGGCTGAGAAAGGCACAGGATCCCAGCAGCTCATGGGGGCGGGGGTGGGGGCATGCTGTGAAGCCAAACCCACGGCTTCACAACCATATCTGGCGCTGACCAGGGTGGGCCTGAGGAAGACCTGAACACGGGAACCCCCTCTCCAGCCCCCACTTTAAAAGTGGAGTGATGCATGGTGGGCGTGGGATGGTCANAAAAACTTAAATCTATTCAATGCCTTCCGGACAGCGAGGGCTTTGGACACTCACTTTACCCCCACGTCATGGTCACAACAGCCTTGAGAGGCAGACTCTTCCTCTCTCATTGTTCTCAGCCCATATTCGGCAGTGTTCTCACATGACTGAAGGAAGGGAGAGTTTAAGAGAGATGAAGGCCTTCTCTCCAGCCAGCCAGCCAGCCAGCAAGGAGAACAGGCAGAGTCCAGGTGTCAGCACAGCGGCTTCAGACACCACAGCTGTAATGATTCCATGCCCTGGCGGGAGGTTATGAGGAACAAGGATTATTTTGCAGCCACAGAGCCTTGTATTTGGAGGAAGTCTACATCCACTGATGAGGAAGAGCAGGCGGGGGGAAGAACACCCATGTCTTGTCTGCTACTCTTCCTCCCCCGATGCCAATGGCGAGAGCACCTAGGACGCTGGGGTCTGCCCTGCTGACCGGTCTGGGCCCCAGGCCGCCACGGCAAGAGCCCTCACCCTCTCACGCTGACACCCGTCTCACCCATCGAGCTGGCGGTTCTCAATCATCGTTCAGCCCTAATAAATGGAAAAATTAAGTCAAAAGTAGAAAGAACACACTGGAAACCTGAAAGCCAACCTTCAAAAAAAAGAAAACAAATCGGTTGAAGCTTTAAATCTTGGACTTCATCCCTTCCATAAAGGGCATTTCCTCAAAAAGAAAAAAAAGCTGGGGGGCGGGGGAGGGGTTAAAATTATACCTTAGAAGGGAGAAGAGACAGGGAGATTCTCCTTTGACCAATTAGGAAAGCCATTATCAATCTATCAGCTCTGCCAACGTTGAATTCTTTAGCTGCTATAAGAGCAGAGATGGAGTTTAGGGGGTGAAAGGTTTGAGATTAGAAGCAAAACCATGTCCCTGATGAAAAGGGAGGGAAGCAAACCAGCAAAGTTCCAGGAGTTCCAGGAGGGCAGACAGAGCTGGAGTTTCCACATCCTGCAAGACCACACCCCTAGGCAGGGCGGGAGGGCGCGAGGGCTGGGGAGGGCAGCGGTATTTACAAGTGATTTCAGACAGCTCTTCACAAAAGCTTCCTGCAACAAACCTCCCCAGCCCACCTCCCCCGGCTCATTTTCAGCATCTCCCGCTCCTCCCAGATGTCAGGAGCTGAAGGATTTTCAAGGCTTAGAGCTGCTACTGGCCCAGCAAGAAAGAATGTTTTATTTTCTTCATACTGAGGAAAAGTGTTACCTACTTTTTATTTTCAATGCTTTCAAACGCATTCCACTTGATGTATTTTGTTTTTTGTGTTTGTGGTATCAGCGTGGCCTTTTAATGTTGTTTTGTATGCAACTCATGGGCAGACTCCTAAATATTTAATTCCTTTCCATTCAGTGTTTCATAAATGTTTGTTAGGAGTCATGTTCTGGGGGCCCTCTGGACTCACATGCACGGATTGCATTCTTAAAAATCCTACTTCCAGAGGGCAGCCCTCCACCCACCCCATTTCTGACTCTGTCTCCCAACACTTCTGCCAGTTACTGTTGTAACAGTTACTTGGATATTAACCATGTATTTCTCTCTGTACACAGAAAATGCTTTAGGGTAGGGGAGCTTGTGGTTTTCATCTTTGGCCAAGAGGGTGCTTTGAGTGTCGTACAGTTGACCCTTGAACAGCGTGGGTTTGAGCTACACGGGTCCACTTATTCGGATTTTCTTTTTCAGTGAAAAGACTACAGTACTACACAGTCCGTAGCTGGTTGAATCAATGATACAGGGGAGTCGCATATACGGATGCTCCAACTCTAAGTTATACTTGATTTTCAACTGCACAGAGGGGCCATCCCAACACCCTCATTGTTCAAGGGTCAACAATAATTCACTTTTAATAATAGTTTATGTTCAATGAATGCATTCTACGTGCTAAGTACTGTACACAGGATTTTATCCCAGATTATCTCATTTAATCATAAAAGTTAAGGCCTGCTGCTGTTCCCATTTCACAGATGAGAACACAGAGGCTCAGAGAGGTCTCCTGCCTGAGAATGCAGAGCTCTTGCACAGGTGGCATGCAAACCCACCTACCCACACTCTCTAACCACCACACTATGCATGCTCATGAAGAGAAACTGGGAAAAGTCCAACTCTTCAGCAAGAAAGAGGCCCTCCGAGGTTTTCCATCAGAAATAAAGCAAAACTTTTCCACGTGCAGAGATTTCCAGGTTCTACAGACTTTGCTGCTCTTATTAGAATAAAACAGAAGGTTTGCTTCTAGTGCTCCCGAAACGAGCTGGCCGGAAGACAGCTTCTAGACACAGTAGAGGGGGACTGAGAACTCATCTGCTGGCCCCTGCACTCGGCCACAGCCCTACCCCACTCCCAGGACAAGCCACCCACCAGCAGGGACCTGAGGCAAGTCACTCGGCCTCTCAGAACCTCCTTTCTTCATCTGCAAATGCAGATAATGATAGCGCTCAGCTCCTAGGATGGATGAGGAAGAAATGAGATAACTTATGTAAAACACGTTCTGGAGTAAGCATGCGAGAAATGCTCATTTATCAGTTCTACCTCTGGGACACACCTGCTCCCATAAAACAGCACATCCATATCTGGTAGCTCAGCTGGTAAAGAATCGGCCTGCAACGCAGGAGACTTCGGTTAGATTCCTGGGACTAGAAAAGCGATAGGCTACCTACTTCTGTATTCATGAGCTTCCCTGGTGTGGGAGACCTGGGTTTGATCCCTGGGTTCGGAAGATTTCCTGGAGGAGGACATGGCAACCCACTCCAGTATGCTTGCCTGGAGAATCCCATGGACAGAGGGGCCTGGCGGGCTACAGACCGTGGGGTTGCAGAGTCAGACACGACTGAGCAACTGAACGCAGCGCAGCATCATATCTAAAGACGGCTCTCACGCCTTTCCCACCCACGGCTCCTTCTCTTCCAGCCGAGGCCGTTCAGGTCCTGCGCCCACGGTCACAGAGCCCAGCACCACTCTGGCCATCCGCAAGGCCCAGGCACGTGTCGAATCTCTCCCAGGGTGACACTGACCTCGATCGCATCTGCAGGGGCAGAGCCCACAGCCCAGCTCCTCGTGAGCGCTCTGGGCAGCCGTGACACAGGCTGGTCACATGCAGGGGACAAGGCCCACGTGCTTTCCTCCAGAGAAGCTACTTAGCCAGCAGGGGCTTGAGCAGCTGGTTGTTTTTCTCATCTGGGGCTGTTTTACGTCATTTGGTTTGTTACCTCCTGCAGGGTCTCCTGTTTATTCCAGGCCCCTGAAGAAATGTTTGGGTGGTGAGCCTGTCCTCCCGTAAGTTAGACATCAGTCCATAAACTCCATCAGTGGGGCCACTTCTGGCCTCGTCCAAGCCACCACTAAAGTCTCTCAACAGGATGGGTATTGAAGGCAGAACTGTGCACCCACACACACACCACAAATGTCCTTGTAATCAGAAGTGAAAAAGTGAGGAAGTATCAGTTGATCAGTCGTATCTGACTCTTTGCAACCCTATGGGGTGTGTCTCGCCAGGTTCCTCTGTCCGCGGGCTTTCCCAGGCAAGAATACTGGAGCAGGTTGCCACTTCCTTCTCCAAGGGATCTTCCTGACCCAAGGAACAAACTTGAGTCTCCTGCATTGCAGGCGGATTCTTTACCACCTGAGTCACCAGGGAAGCTTGCAATCAGAAACGAAACTGTTAAGAAATCTTGGGTGGGACCCTGTAGCCTGCCATGAATTCACATTCCCGATCTGCCCCCTTCCCCTGGTCCCAGACCCCGTTCTGCAGCGAGTGCATCTGGATGTCATGAGACCCCATCTGCACCACTCACCCCATCAACTCATCTAGGAACTGTACCCACACAGGGGATGAGGTCAGCGCAGCGCTGTACGCTGGTCCCTAGGCATCACCGCCTCCTGGCCGAGCGCTTCCCCCACGTCTGCTTTGTAGACCCTTTGGACAGTTGTCCAGGCCTCCCACTAGTCTGGCTGCTCATCTGTGTCCACGGAATCCCCACGGTCTCCTTTATTCAAAAATTGACACAGCACCCCTAAGTCACAGCTCCTCTGACCATCTGGTCCCCCTTCACAAACAGGGTGGCCCCACAGAAGAAATGACTTCCCACGCTGCCCACCATCCTTCCACACCCTCTAGCAGCCAACACTCCCATCAAGGAATAGAAATGAGACCTCCCTGCTGGGTGACTACCATGCGCCTGCCGAGTTTACAACCCATGTCCACGTCCCCCAGTCACCCTGCAAAACACAGTCTCCAAGCCCCTGACTCCTGCTCACCCACTCCATTCTTCTCATCACCTTACCATGTAACTCCCTTGACTCAACATCATAGCCTCTAACATTTTACCATCTTCTGTGNTACCATGCGCCTGCCGAGTTTACAACCCATGTCCACGTCCCCCAGTCACCCTGCAAAACACAGTCTCCAAGCCCCTGACTCCTGCTCACCCACTCCATTCTTCTCATCACCTTACCATGTAACTCCCTTGACTCAACATCATAGCCTCTAACATTTTACCATCTTCTGTGCTAAAGGTCACCTCATCTTCTGTGGGATCCACAACCTTTTTATCCTCACTTCCTCGTTCCTAGATTCGGGATGTCTTTTCCCCCCCTCTGAGTCTTTTCGCATGCTTTAAATGACATTCTTAAATGCCATTACATCGTAACATCCTCATGAAAGGAAATAAAAAATGAGGTGTCATCATGCTGACCCCACAGCACCCACCTTCCTGGTAAGGTATCAGCCGCCCTTTTTCCCAGTTTGCTCATTTATTTTTCCAGCGTGAAACAGGCTGCTTGGGAAAGTATGAGAAGGTGAGGTATGGCTTTAAATCACCATTTGGGGTGTAGTAAATAATCTGCTCCCTTATTCCTATCACAGCCCTAACAGCCTTCTGGAGAGTTCAGAGCCCCAAGTTGTCACTGCCTTCCCTAAGGCCGCCTCCTGCCCTGGTGGGCCGACACCCTGAGCACAAGCCTGTGGCTCCTCTGGGCACAGTTTCAGCGGGTGGAAGCACCATCCATCTCCAGGCCTTGACAGGCAAACGAGGCAAGAAGAAAGACCAAATCTGGTTTTTCTCTGGAAAACAGTGAGCTCATGCTTTCTCTCCAGAGACGCAGGAAGTGGAGACAGATCTGGAGATGCGGAGACAGTGATGGAGACAGGCAGGGGAGATGAGGGATGAGCAGGAAGGAGGGAGAAGGCCAGTCTGGCACTTCTGAAATGTCACTTTTGATAAGAATCCCTAGCTCTCAGGCCAGAGGGAAACATCCATATTCCTTAAAGTTAGGATCCAGCATAAGGCGGTTGTCCTAAGGGGAGGGTCAGGGAGAAGATGAACAGAGCTGGAAATTCTTCATTCCCACTCCTTCAGAGAAAAGGGAGATGATGGTTCCTGAGTTGCCAGCACTGCAGACGCCAGGGCAGGACTGGCACTGCTGCTCCCAGGTGGGCTCCACATCGGATGGTGGGCACTGCCAGCTTTTCTGATGGAGGGTTGTACCCTCAGGCATGCATCTCCATAAGGTCAGCCATTCCCTATGGACGCACCAGATAGAAGGCAGAGAATTCAGATGACTGCCCAGGTACTTCCAAATAGCTGAATGTTTGGTTTCAGCTAGGGGGAAAAAATTCAGATTACTGAGTTTTCTACTTTGTATTTGAAAAAGGAGTTAGATAATGCTTTTCCTTTTTACCAGTTAATTCAGAGGGGGGCGGGGCAGAGACACTGTGTGTGTGCCTGTGTATGCGTGTTTGGGGAAGACTGGGGGCAAAGCTGGCTTTCCTATGAGAAGCCAAACCCTGATGGCTGTTCATTATTTTACTCCTAAACTTGCCGTGTGCCTCTGCTAAAAACTGAATGCAATCCAAGATCACAGAAATAAGTAGAAAGCCCAAACAGATGAATTATACTTTTCTTTATATGTTGTTCAGCCGCTAAGTCATGTCCATTTCTTTGCAACCCCATGGACTGCAGCACACCAGGCCTCCTTGTCGCTCTCCATCTCCTGGAGTTCACCCAAGTTCATGTCCACTGAACCACTGATGCCATCCAACCATCTCACCTCTGATGACCTCTTATCCTTTTGCCTTCAATCTTTCCCACCATCATCTCTACTCACAAAATTGACTATTTCCTTGTTTTAAGTTAAATGGCTTGGCTAGATGTTAATTAAAGTGTTAACTCAGCTTGACTCACTAGTTGAAATAAAATTCAAAACCAGACATCAAAATACAAATAATGAATGACTCGCTGTTTCCCCCTGTGTCCAGCAGCACATCTGTGGTCCAGAGCCCAGTCATCAGAACCAGCTTGCCTCGGGTCCAACCCCAGCTTTGAGACTCTGTGAGTCAATGATCTGGCCAAACGGATACAGTCCTCTGTGCTTCCACATCTTCACTTTAAAGGGACGTGATACAAATATCCAGTCCCTCAGGGGTGCAGTGAGAAATCAGTGAATTAGTTTCAGTAAAGTACTCAGCACCTGTGTCTTGTAAGTGCCACACATTCATGACTGTTACTATGTCATCACCATACAGGCTGCAGATTTGCTGTGTGTGCCAGACGCCAGATAAGTCCTTTAAGACATGCAGCAAGCATGTATCCGACGGGTTTCAGCAAAAGAAATGGATGTCCCACAAGACAGGTTTCTAGCATGCCATCCTTGCCTGCCTCAGGCTTCCTCAGCTGTGCCTCTAGTGTTCCCTCAACCCCAGCTCAGGGCATTTCCCCCCAGGCTCCAACCCTGACTACATCCCACCACCCTGCTCCTGCCTCAAGGGCTGAGGCCCTCCCTCCAAACTCAACGCCCTCTAATACTGGTAATACCATCGAACTTCTATTAATAGAATGTGACTCCGTGCCCACCTGTAAGACCCTCAAAGAACAGCAGAAGCATCGCTGCAGCTACACGGCACCGGGGGTGCTGACCACCGACACCCGGAAAGCAACAATCTAGGGGAACCTGTGATGCGTGAAGATGACCCTTCCAAGCTGGAAGGGTGTCCCCCAGCCCGCATCTGATGGATCTCTCACTGGTCCATGCTAAGATGGAATTTCTCATTCTTAACATTCTGGAAATATGGCCCCACATTCCACCTCCCAGTCAAAATAGCAAAACCTAAGAGTCAGATAACATCAAGGTTTAGTAAAGATGCGGAGAAGAAAGCTCTGGACACTATTCTTGAGAGTGCGAGTTGTTACAAACACTTGACAAATATCAAGTAAATTGGAAATGAATACACCCTATGACCCCCAAGTCACACCCTTAGACAAAATCCTACATATGTATACAAGGAGGAGAGAAGTACAAGAATGTTCTACATAGCATCGCTTGTAAAAAAAAAAATAATAATAATAATAGTGAAGACCTAAAGGTCCATCAATTAGGAGATCGAAAATATTGGTGGTTATATTCACATGTTATACAATACTTTAAATGAATGTACTGTACATATTAGTACAGAGATAGATCTCAAAATATTACATGGAGTGAAAACAGAACTGTATATTTATACCTACAGTAGTTTTTCACTTTTCAGTATTCTAGATTTTTATCCTTCAACCAAACATAGTCCCTTGGGGTCCAATGAGAAAGAACATCATCACTTCTGGAGGAGAAATCCACTTGGTCACCTTAACAAAATCAAAGCCACATTATCCGAGTTTTTATAGTGGGAGAACCTCCAGGAGCTCTGGCTCGTCTCCCACTGATCTCCTCCTGGTAGTGACCTATGCGCCTCACCCTCACCTCCACCGAGTGCACGGGAGGTGCTCAGAGGGCCCAGTGACACAGAGACATGGAAAGCACCAGGGAACAGAGGGCGTGGTGACCGCTGCACTGCGCTGGGGGCCAGCGCGGTCATAGATGAGGACATCAGGGAAGGCTGATGGAGGAAGAAGGAATCGTGCTGTTCAGTTTGGGGGGTGTAGCATATGAGAGAAGGGGTAACCTAGGCCCAGCCCACATCTAGGGAGCCCACAGTGAACTCAACAGGAAATAGACTGTGCCTCAGCCAGAGTCTGGCGAATCCCGCAGGGAGGCGTGAGTTTGGGCAAGTAGCAGAGCACTGAGGGGAGGACCTGGGCAGGGGGCTGCCGTGCTTGTCCAGACCTCTGAGCAGGACCCAAGTACAGCTGAAAGTGTGGACAGGGAGGACATCTGTGGAGACTTCTGGTCTACCCCTGCTTCCTGGCCCCTTGACGTTGACCTGCTCCCTGCAGGGGCGGCCTAGCAGCATCCTCCCTGCTCACTGGACCAGCATTCCTGCTGCAGCCAAGTCAAACAGCTGCCCAACATCCAGACCCCAGGGGCACAAAGGTGGTGAATGTGCACCCGCTGGGACCCCAGACATCCAGACTGAGTGAGTGGAAAGGTGCAGATCGTCCTAATGGAGTAACCTGCTCCTTATAAGGCTGCCAACCCCTCGCTAAAGGCAGTGACCATCACTCCTACGTTCCTTGAGGCTCTGCATCCAGGGCTTCATGGAAATCAGCGGCCAGCACACAGAAGTAGAACAAGATAAGATGGACAGANAGGTGCAGATCGTCCTAATGGAGTAACCTGCTCCTTATAAGGCTGCCAACCCCTCGCTAAAGGCAGTGACCATCACTCCTACGTTCCTTGAGGCTCTGCATCCAGGGCTTCATGGAAATCAGCGGCCAGCACACAGAAGTAGAACAAGATAAGATGGACAGACAGCTGTCTTTAATCTAGTTTTGCAAGGACTCAGGGAGTCACTGCATTCACCACCATAAAACAGAACTGGTGCAGCCTCCACCTGGCAAGATGCCTTTCTGGAGAGGATCCAGGAGGCAGAGCCAAGAGACGGAGCTCTCCAAAGTCAGGGCTGGAGGCAGAGGACCCAGGCAAACCCCCACCAGTGGAGAGGCAGGGCATACAGCGTCGGGTGGTTAAAGGAGGACAGGGTGGTTAGTATTAGAGAAATCTCCATTTGCTGATATTTTTTCCTGCTTACAAAAGATGGAACACACTGAGATTCTTTGAGATAAATAGAAACATCAACTAGTGAGCTGCCACCCTCCTGAGAGTTAGTACTCCAAGTGTCCATTGTGGAATGTCTTTGGAATTAAGAGAAACTAAGGAGGCTGGGGTTTGAGGGCAAGTATGAAGCCAGCAAAGCAACTGCAGTCTAAACTACTGAGATAGACACGGAAATAAACACCCAAGACAAAGAGTACCACTCGGAGAGTCTCCATTCTCTCTCTTCCCTCCCATACAAGTTGCAGCAGCTCCCAGCTGGCTCAGATGATATCTGCCCTGGTGCTTCCTTCTACTGGGCCAGCCGCTCCCGCCTCTCCCTTACTCAGTCGTCTGTTTCCCCTCTACGCCTGGTAGTCCTTCTCCAGACTCTACTGTCTCTGCGGATCCCAGTCCCTCTCTGCATTCTCTTCCCACTCACCACTGGATGTTTCCCTTCCCCAGCATGTCCCTCTGTTCCCCTACCCCCAGCTTTGGGAGCCCTGACTCTCCCTGCTCCTAGGTAGTGGGCAATGTGATGCAATAAAAAAAACTGGAGCAGAATTGAGAAAACCTGAGGTCAACCCAAAAGACAAGGAAATTTACTACATAGTATGTATTAGTCTCAGAGAAGGCGATGGCACCCCACTCCAGTACTCTTGCCTGGAAAATCCCATAGACAAAGGAGCCTGGTGGGCTGCAGTCCATGGGGTCACTAGGAGTTGGACATGACTGAGCGACTTCACTTTCACTTTTCACCTTCATGCATTGGAGAAGGACATGGCACCCCACTCCAGTACTCTTGCCTGGAGAATCCCAGGGACGGGGGAGCCTGGTAGGCTGCCGTTTATGGGGTCGCTAGGAGTCAGACACGACTGAGCAACTTCACTTTCACTTCCATGAATTGGAGAAGGAAATGGCAACCCACTCCAGTGTTCTTGCCTGGAGAATCCCAGGGACGGGGGAGCCTGGTGGGCTGCCTTCTATGGGGTTGCACAGAGTCGGACACGACTGACGCAATTTAGCAGCAGCAGCAGCAGCATTAGTCTGCTCGAGCTGTCACAACGCCAGAGACGGGGTGAACTAAATGACAGTCACTAATTTTCTCATAGTATGTAGACTATAAGTCCAAGATCAAGGTGCCAGGGCTGGTTTCTGATGAGACCACTCACCCATGGCTTACAGGAGGCTGCCTCCTCACTATGTCCTCACATGGCCCTTCCTCTGTGATGCAAGGGGAAAGGGCACTCTGGGGTCTCTTTCTCTTCTTTATAAGGACACCAGTTCTATCCAGTTAGGGCCTGATCCTTAGAACCTCATTCAACCTAAAGGCCCCATCTCCAAACACAATCACATTTAGGGCTGGGGCTTCAACATCTGAATTTCGATGGAACACAATTTAGTCCTTAGCCTAGTAATTGTAGCATCTTAAGTCATAGGGGAAAGATAGCTTATTCAATTAATTATTTTCAGAAAAACATAACCTTCTGGGGAAAATTTAAATTGAAGGTATACTTTGCATCTTAGGCCAGGATAAATTCAAAATAGATCAAATATTTGTCTGGAAAAAAGTTAAATCTTAAAAGCACTAGAAGAAACTATGGGAAAACCTTTGGTAGTCTTAGGGGGAAAAAAGCCTTTATAACTATGACACGGAATCCATAAAAGAAAATACTGATAAATCTGACTACAAAAAAAAATTTTCCACATAGCAAAACACACTGGAAATGAAAGCAAAAGACAAACTGAGGGAAATATCTGCAACTCACATTACAAAGAACTAATTTCTCTCAAACATAAAATGCACCTAGACATTAAGACCAACAATCCAATTTTAAAATGAGCTAAAGATATGAAGAGACAGTTGATGAAAATACAATCTATCTTAAACATATGAAAAGATGCTCAAGAACATTCAACATGAATTACAGGACTTCCCTGGTGGTCCAGTGGTTAAGAATCTGCCTACTCACGCAGGGGACATGGGTTCGATTGGCAGTCCAGAAGATTCCACATGCTGCAAAGCAACTAAGCCCATGCGCCCCAACTACCGAGCCCATGTTCTAGCAGCCTCAAGCTGCAACAAAAGAAGTCACCGAAATGAGAAGCAAGTGTACTGCAACTAGAGAGTAGCCTGTGCATGGCAATGAAGATCCAGCACAGCCAAAACTAAATAAATACGTTTCTTTAAAAAGAAAAGAGAGAGAAATTAAAAAGAGAGAGACGCCATTTTCATTCTGGCAGAGATCCACAAGTTTGATGATGCCCCGTGGTGAGGTATGAGAAAACAGACACTCTCACAGGCTGCTGTTGGAATGTAAATTTTATAAATTCGTACAACCTCTCTAGAGGGCAATTCATCACTATCTCTTAAAATTACAAAGGCTCAATTTGACCCAGAAATTCTTCTTTTAGTCATTTATCTGAGAGATGTGGTCTCACAGTGTGAAAAGATGTATCTACAAGATTATTCGTTGCCACTTTCCTTACAGGAACAACCCAAATTTCCATCAATTGGAGCCTGGTTAGATAGAGTACAGTATATTCACGTAATAGAATACAATGCAGCACTTTGAAAAAGACAAAACTGTTTAGAAACTGATGTGGAAAGCCTTATGAGATGAATTAAGTGAAAATAAGCAAGGTGCAGGACAGCAGGTAATATATATCACTTTTATGTAAGGCTGGGGACAGAGATGATCGGCGTAGATATAGATGTGTCGGTGCATGCTGGCAACTGCATAAAATAACTCTAGTGGGAAAACGGGCTTCCTCGGTGATTCAGCTGGTAAAGAATCTGCCTGCCAGTGCAGGAGACATGAGACACACGTCTCTCATGCTTTGATCCCTGGACTGGGAAGATCCCGTGGTATAGGAAATGGCAACCCACTCCAGTATTTCTGCCAAGACAACCCCATGGGCAGAGGAGACTGGCCGGCTCCAGTCCATGGGGTTGCAAAGAATCGGAGAGGAACAAGCATGCATGCACAGGAGGAAAATGGCAGTATTTCTTTCTACAGAAAGACTTGGGAGGTTGGGACAATGAAAGGGAAAGAGCCATTCCCCATTTTGTATTTTATACAATCCTTTTGTATTTTGAAAACAGTGAACCATGTCAATGTTTCACCTACACAAAAAAAGCAAATGATGATGCTAGAAACAAAACAAGAGTAGAGATCACAAAAAAGAAAATCCAGCTCTGCCCAGGATGGTTTTGAGGCAGTCACCTCCCCCATCTGAACCACAGATTCTGATCCCCGCCCTTCTGGCTTCCACATCATTGTTGCGTGGCACTCAGCATCTGTGATGGTCCTCAACAGATACTTTTCTGTTCTCCGCCCTCCAAGCTTTCCTCTCCCCCACAATTTGAGTCACCCCTCTCTTAACCTTAAAAGCAGGGCTAGGCCTTTGCGGAGAGACGTTACAGTGGCTGACACAGCCAGTGGGTGAGCCGGTGGCCACCAGGGTCAGGCTTAGGCTAGGACAAGGTCAGAACTGCTACCTCATCACTTACTCTGCCCTCACCTATTCACCAGACCTACCTTGTCCTCTCAGGACCAGGGCTCACAGGCCAGCCACTTACATCACCAGTTCCTCCAGGCTGAGGACTCCACCTGTCCCTTGCCAGGATGGATGGCTGCATTCTTAGCCCTGGATGAGCTGGAGGCGACCCAGCCACTGGCTGCCAGCCTCCTGTGCGTTGACCCAGCAGCACACAGCCTGCCCCTAAGTTGCTATTCCTTTGCCTGTTTTCTGCCAGAATGCCCTGGGTGCTGGGTTTCCTCCACTCCTTGTGTTAGTGGCTGCCCCCGGGTACCCCTGTCCACTGCCGGGAGAGCTGTTTTCACTCCCATATCTCCCACAGCCAACTTGGTGAAGCTTTGCTCCCAGAAACAGCCCTTCAAGTCTTGCTCTAGGCTATGTTCTAGTACATTGTCGTGAGGGAGTCTCTCTCATCATTTGATTTTCATTCTAGGCTACTTTAAAACAGCTCAGAAAACCTCTCGTGACGTCCTCAGCCAGTTCGGGCATCACGGCTATCTGGAAGATGAACTGTCACTACAGTGTGACCCTTCAAGAGCTATGCTGGCTCCACTACCCTCTTCCCAAAGAATACAGTAACCTCCCTGGTTTGGACTTCAGTTGTTGTTGAGTCTCTCGGTTGTGTCCGACTCTTTGTGACCTTGTGGACTGCAGCACACCAGGCTTCCCTGTCCTTCACTATCACCTGGAATTTTCTCAAACTCACGTCCATTGAATCAGTGATACCATCCAACCATCTCATCCTCTGTCGCCCCCTTCTCATCCTGCCTTCAATCTTTCCCAGCATCAGGGTCTTTTCCAAAGGACTTCAGATTCCTTGTCAATTCCATCACCACCAGTCCTGGACCTCCTCAGGCAGTGGGACTCAGGAACGCCCTCCAGCTTACTTTTTCCACCAAATATCTTGGACTGTTGGCAGGGTTCCCCAGGTTTGGACAAGTACGTGACCTTGATTCTCTCCAGGCTTATCTTCAATCCACAGCACATCCCAGTCTTTCAGAGCAGCCTGTAATTTCTGTGTGTCCTCTCATGTGAGTACTTGAAGGTCACAATCACCAGCAAAGAGCAATCAGCACTCAAATGACTGTCTTAATGGATGTTGTTTGCAGCTTCTTTTTACTAGAAGGTAGGCTTATTTCTTTTTTATCTCCTCGTAACACCTAGGGAAGTACAAGGCTCTGCATACAGATGTGTAACGTATGGAAAGAAAGAGGTACAGGCCAGAAGTCAGAAGGCTTAGTCCAAGCTCTTCCACTTACTCATCGTGCAAGTCTCGCAACTTCCCAGTTTCCTCCCATGTAAAATGAAAGCCACGGCACCTGCTCCAGGGCTGCCGTGAAGGCTTGAGGAGTTCTGGTATATGATGGCACCATTCTGGACATTACCATCAGTGTACTGAGAGCCCTCTTACAAAGACCTTATCAAAGGCATACACGTAGAAGACACAGGCTCGAGACTATGCAAGTGACTTGTGATGCTGCCACATGTCAGATACGCAGGGACTCCTTAAATCTGCTGCAGGGGCAAGAGCCCTGACATGAGGGAAGCCCACGCTATTAGTAGGCCACGTAAGCCTACTTACTATCCAGAGGGAATCAAAAGAACCAGCTTCCTGGAAATCAGAGAAATCCTGCGCTACCCAAACTTCCTTCTAAGAGAGTATCACCAGTTTTTCCTAACGTTTAAACAGCTATATATTGAAACATGTGACCCTCAACCCAAAACTGGGCCAGGGATGGCACCAGCCACCCGTGGCAAGGGTCCAGCATAGGATCCAAAACTCAGCCAATCTTCCCGCAAGTGAAATGATGGCAGACACATTGAAGGAAAGCAGCAGAAGATAAAGGGGTAGCATCAAGTTAAGCTGGTACCAAAAATGCAAACACAATAATATGCAAAACAAAATGCAGGTTAAAGTTACGAGGGAAGTAGGAAGCTGGATAGAAAGAGGAGATGAGGGAGAAGCAGAGGCCCAGAAAGAATCTTTCTCTCCGGTGAGATCTGAGGCTGCCCGGGTTCTTTATCTTCCCAGCTGCGGTCCATCCTCCCAAAATCCCTCCACTTGAGTACCTGTGTTCCTTCAAGTCAAGCCAGTCAGACTAGAAAAACTTCTGGTTCACTGAAAAAGCATCCAGTTTCCAAAATGCAGCTGGAAACTATATTTTGGTCCCCTTTTGGACCACAGCTGTTGGCACCACCCTCTCAGTTCTTGGCATCTGCCCGGACCCTGTAGGATCAGCTCTGGTTTCCTACCCATGACCTTGACTTAACAGTCAAGTGTCACCACTGATCATAGGTCACCCCCAACTTTTTTTTTTAATAGTATCAAGACACAGTGGACCGGAAAGAAGACCAAGTTATTAAGAATCTAAAAGGTCAAGAAGTTGAAGTTTCAAAACAAAAGATTCTCAGGAGAAGCTGATCTAGGATCAAAGTTTACATTTAATGTCATAATAAAGACCATCTCTGGATGGGGCTCATGAATGAGGTGCTAACTAAACATCAGCACCCCAGAAGCACTGGGAGTACCATGGTAACAGCCTAAGCCGTCCGTGACTGCTTGGGGTGTTAGACATGTCTGGGCATGTCTGGAGGGTCGGTAAGACAGCTGCCCTGCAGAGCAGGAGTGCTGACTGGACTTCAGAACATGTGGTCTAGTCCCAAGATTACCCTCTCTGGACTTTCCAGAAGTTTATTTGTACCAGGGACCCAAGAGGCCACTGGAAAAATATTCATCCTAAGAGAAGGGTCACTGTGCACAAGCCTGGTCCAAGGGCCACAGCCCAGGGTTGAGGAGGGCGATTCCAAATACAGCAGGATGTGTCATTCCGGAGTCCCCAGCTCCTGGGATCTGTGCCAGAGCCCTGGGAACAACAGATTTAACAAAATAAACAGACGAGCCAAGTGACAGAAGTCCCTGTAAGAAAGTCACTGCCACACACACACACACACACAAGGCAGCACGTGCTGGTGACCCACGAAACAGGGGTGTGGTGGGGGAAACGGAGTTCCTTCCTCTCCAGTGAAATGACAACCAGGAGGCAGGCTCCGGGCAGCCAGGACCATAGAAAGCTGGGCCAGCCCGTGCCTGCAACAGGCTAGGAGGGCAGAGGCCCCACTCGCCAGACGCATGCAACGGTGGGAAAGCCTACTGGTGGGAGCAGAAGAGGCTGCAGGGCAGGAGTCGCTGGTGGATAGCAGAGACCTTTACTCCTTCTCAGTGAATCACAAAAGCCCTCTGGGGAGCCAAGAGCCAAGAACCTGCGGACATAAACAGATACCTCTAGGATTTCCTGAACCTACTGGGAGGAATTGGAGGGTACCTAAAGNCATGACCTTGACTTAACAGTCAAGTGTCACCACTGATCATAGGTCACCCCCAACTTTTTTTTTTAATAGTATCAAGACACAGTGGACCGGAAAGAAGACCAAGTTATTAAGAATCTAAAAGGTCAAGAAGTTGAAGTTTCAAAACAAAAGATTCTCAGGAGAAGCTGATCTAGGATCAAAGTTTACATTTAATGTCATAATAAAGACCATCTCTGGATGGGGCTCATGAATGAGGTGCTAACTAAACATCAGCACCCCAGAAGCACTGGGAGTACCATGGTAACAGCCTAAGCCGTCCGTGACTGCTTGGGGTGTTAGACATGTCTGGGCATGTCTGGAGGGTCGGTAAGACAGCTGCCCTGCAGAGCAGGAGTGCTGACTGGACTTCAGAACATGTGGTCTAGTCCCAAGATTACCCTCTCTGGACTTTCCAGAAGTTTATTTGTACCAGGGACCCAAGAGGCCACTGGAAAAATATTCATCCTAAGAGAAGGGTCACTGTGCACAAGCCTGGTCCAAGGGCCACAGCCCAGGGTTGAGGAGGGCGATTCCAAATACAGCAGGATGTGTCATTCCGGAGTCCCCAGCTCCTGGGATCTGTGCCAGAGCCCTGGGAACAACAGATTTAACAAAATAAACAGACGAGCCAAGTGACAGAAGTCCCTGTAAGAAAGTCACTGCCACACACACACACACACACAAGGCAGCACGTGCTGGTGACCCACGAAACAGGGGTGTGGTGGGGGAAACGGAGTTCCTTCCTCTCCAGTGAAATGACAACCAGGAGGCAGGCTCCGGGCAGCCAGGACCATAGAAAGCTGGGCCAGCCCGTGCCTGCAACAGGCTAGGAGGGCAGAGGCCCCACTCGCCAGACGCATGCAACGGTGGGAAAGCCTACTGGTGGGAGCAGAAGAGGCTGCAGGGCAGGAGTCGCTGGTGGATAGCAGAGACCTTTACTCCTTCTCAGTGAATCACAAAAGCCCTCTGGGGAGCCAAGAGCCAAGAACCTGCGGACATAAACAGATACCTCTAGGATTTCCTGAACCTACTGGGAGGAATTGGAGGGTACCTAAAGAACAATACGGACATGAGTCTGAGCACACTCTGGGAAATAGTGAAGGACAGGGAAGCCTGGTGTGCTGCAGTCCATGGGGTTGCAAAGAGTCAGACACGATTGAGTGACTGAACGACAAGAAAGAACAATAGTGGGGGAAGAAGGACCTGGAAGATCAGGATGAGCTAATCCATGCCTAAAACCTAAACCAAAACGATAAAGCAATTGCAGGTCTAGCACTCAGTCCAGTGAGGTACAAGTCAGTCAACAAACTCTGCCACAAGCAACTTTGGCAGAAGATGGAGGAGACATGGCCTCCAGGACCTCACTCTAGAACCTACGGCCCCACAAGCGCTGTTCTCACCGGTCCGTGCTGTTCAGACCCCGTGAGGGAGTAGAACTGCCCCAAAGAAATCCATGAAGAACGTCTATCCTTTGGTAAAAAAAAAAAGAACCCTCTTGAAGGAAAGAGTTCCAGGGAAGCATGGGTACCAGGAGCCCAGTGGGGAGAGCCATCCAGAAGGAAGCTAAGCCCAGAGGGCTCTGATTCCATCATTTCTGAAGATGATATTCCTTTGCTGAGGCCAAACAGGGCTGCTCTGTGCCCCAGGGAGGCCAGCATGTGGAGATGAACTCGGCCACAGGCCAGCACTCAGACAACCCCACGACCTTCTGCTCAAAACCTGCCCCTTCCAGGAAAGAAGTGAAAGTGAAAGTCACTCAGCCGTGTCCAACTCTTTGTGTCCCCATGGACTATACCATCCATGGAATTCTCCAGGCCAGAATACTGCAGTGGGTAGCCTTTCCCTTCTCCAGGGCATCTTCCCAACCCAGGGATCAAACCCAGGTCTCTCGTATCGCAGGCGGATTCTTTACCAGCTGAGCCGCAAAGGAAGCCCAGAAAACCCACTTGCTTATCAAAGGTCAAAACCTTATTTTGTTGTTTAGTCGCTCGGTCATGTCCGACCCTTTGCAACCCTGTGGACTGTAGCCCACCAGGCTCTTCTGTCCATGGGGTTTTCCAGGCAAGAATCCTGGAGTGGGTTGTCATTTCCTTCTCCAGGGGATCTTCCCAACCCAAGGATCAAACCTGAGTCTTCTGTGTCCCCAGCACTGGCAGGCAGGTTCTTTACCACTCAGCCACCAGGGAGGCCCACACAACCTTATATGGGTTCATAATTATCCATCACTCCTGACGTTAGGTATTGGGCATTGAACTAGGGGTTAGGGTAAGAAAATTAGCAAAATACATGCTTATCTTCAACATTTTAAATCTAATTTGGACAGGGGGGACAGAAAGGAGGAAGAAGAGGAAAGAAGCTAAAAATCATGTCCAGGGAAACATCACATGAGTAAGCAGCAACAATTGTTTGGTGATTAACACATCAATGGTCAAGGTATAAAGAGGTACTTCCAAATTGTTTGAAATCAAACAATTATACTTACATGTCTAATATGCTCAATCAACTATTTTTTCCTAGATAACACAAAGAAAAATCCCAACCCCAAACCTGTTTGAAGAATGCAACGTTCTAACTTGAGTGAAGCGCTAATTTTTACCACTGACGTCCATGTGCATTTCTAACCATTAAGGGCAAAGCAAAGGACCTGGAATTCGAGAGTGAGCATGTGGATGACAGGCTGAGCTGTGAAGGCTGCCAAAGCTATGTCCTGCCTCCTTTGGTTCACTTAACCCCATGCTGTTGAAAGATTTCAGATCTGCGAAGGGATCAGCAAGGACACAACCCTTATGCTGACTCTCTGTAAGAGAGTAAGGCTCTGTAAGACTTATGTAAGGCTCTCTGACTTACAATCTGTTATGACTTAGCGTCAACGTTGTTTTTATAATGAAGAATTTTAGCTAGTTAGGGTACTTTACACCTCATTCAAACACATGTTACTCTCCATTTAAAAACTCTGAAAAGGTGACAAGATTCAGGACTTTGATATCCTTTAGGACTCTTGTTTCACTAACTTATTAATCCCTCCATATCTTGATGAACAATTGCAACATGCTGACCAATGTTAATGTCCACATCATTCCTTCTATGTTTCCCCCATTAACTCTTTCCAGCCAGGTAACCCAATTCTCTTCTCTTCCCTGGGTGATTCCAAATGAAGCATGCCTTATAACCGTACCTAAACCCAGTAGGAAGAGGCTAAAAAGATTCTTGGCTGCAAATGTGTTCTTCATTACAACTGTCTTCTCAATCATGGGCGTCCTGAGGCCAAGGTGCAGCTGGCATGCATGGGCCTCCCCTGGTGCCCAGGACACATGCCTGATATAAAGAGAGAAAGAAAGTGAAGTCGCTCAATCACGTCAACTCTTTGCAACCCCATGGACTGTAATCCATTAGGCTCCTCTGTCCATGGGATTCTCCAGGCAATAGTACTACAGTGTGTTGCCATTTCCTTCTCCAGGGGATCTTCCTGACCCAGGGATTGAACCCAGGTCTCCCACATTGCAGGCAGATGCTTTTACCGTCTGAGCCACCAGGGATAAGCCAAGAGGGAAATGTGCAAAGCTGGGAACAAGCAGGCCTAGGAAACAACTACCAAATTCAAGGTTCAGCNTCCTTCTCCAGGGGATCTTCCTGACCCAGGGATTGAACCCAGGTCTCCCACATTGCAGGCAGATGCTTTTACCGTCTGAGCCACCAGGGATAAGCCAAGAGGGAAATGTGCAAAGCTGGGAACAAGCAGGCCTAGGAAACAACTACCAAATTCAAGGTTCAGCCCTGGATGTGAACCATCAACAATCCAAATACCCACACCTCTAGTTAACAGCCAAGGGGTCCAAGATGGTGGTGGACTCTGGCTGTAGGACACTTTGGGTTGAGATGAGTCTCCTAGTTAGGCAGCTGGTAGCACCACGATTCTAAGGAATGGGATGACAAAAAAGCCTAATATCCAGGAAGGAAGACATGCCAAGAGTTTGAGAAAGTGAGGGAAGCAGTATAGTCCAGTGACATTCAAGGATCAGACTCCAGGATCAGTATAGAAGGCTACATGCGGCTGGCCCCAGCTCCTGGCTATGAACCTGAACTCACTGTCATTGCAGACTCGAAGTGGCAAAGGCACATCACACGCAAAGAAACGCCATGTTAACACATATCACCCTTCCAGAACTGCAACTCAGGCTACACTCACCCAACCTACTTGTTGAAAAATCCCTTCCTCCTCTTGGTAGCCAGTCTACACTGGGCTCCTCCTTACTCACCCAGCCTACATCAACCGTCCCCCAGTCAGCCCCTCTACCTCAGCCACTTCTGTATTGTATATTTCCACTATATATATCTCATCATGATATATACAACATGTATATATCAACAAACATGTATTAAAAATTTACCACGTGTTAAGGCCTCAAAGGGCTTATAATCTAACTACACATTTAAGGAAATATTTATGAATACATTGCTGTAGTGATACAAACTAATAGTTTTTTTCTGGTCTCTGGCTATTTCCTATACCCTAATTTTGCCTCTCAAACTAAAATGTAAGTTCCCCAGAGAAAGGATCACATCTGCTATGGCTTTTGAACTCTCATCATCCTATCATATACAGTTCTCTATCAAACTTGGCACATGACGGATGCATGGATGACTGGAAGGATATTGGAACTTTTCTTCATGTAGAGCCTTTTGGAATTGGATTTAGAAGTAACAGAGGGCAAGGAACAATAAAACCTAGAATTTTATAGTTGGAAGTGATCTTGGAGGTATCTGGTCACATTTTCTAATTTCACAGATAAGGAAACTAAAGACCAGAGGAATCAAATGACAAGTCAAATAACTAGAAATTAGTAATTATGCAATTTGGGAACTAATGGAAACGTCACTGTCTTCTGCCAGGTGATACTGAAAAGCAAAAGGATGGAATGGAACACATCAGTTGGATTTGGATATACCAAGGCGAAAACTCCTAAAAGTACAACCAACACCAGCTCCACGTGACACACCAAGTCTACAGAGGGGTGTAAATGTCGCTCCCGTGAAAGTGACTAAGGAACAGAGAAAGGGTGACCACCAGTGCAGGGTAGAGAGTACAGGCTAGGGCTAGAACGAGTGCCGTGTTTTTGGATATATTTATATTTTATTTAAATTCTTAATGTGGTAAACCACATCCACCAACTCTCTCCCTCTACCATCTTGACACAGTGATAGGCACAAAGGAAAAAGACCTGTCTATATATTATTTCAGAGGCTTTACTTCATGGGAAGGGAAGGACCACTAGCCACACACATCTAGTTAGTTTCATTAGATTGCTTTCCTCTTAAAAATGGGCAGAGATGGAAGGACTCCTGGAGGTGGCATGGGAGCCCAGGCATGGAAGGTGCACAGGCCTGGGTACAGTGGACGGCTTTGGACAACACGAGTGAGGCCAGAGACAGCAGATTACAGAAGGGAGAGTCAAGTGCATTAAAGACTAAATGGGACGAAAATTAAACTTCATCTCCTGCACAACAAAGCCAAGGGTCAATCTGGCCCTGGGCTCTCACATGGTCCTCAGGACAGAGGACACTTGTCCAGGATGGCCTGCCCTGACACCGGCATTAAAAAAGCATTGCCTTTTACCTCACCCTTAATATGGCCCTGTCCCTAACCACTTAAATCCCTCTCGGGCAGCCCTCTCTCTTTTAAAGGTCACTTTAAATTCTAAATATTGTCAAACAGAACCTGAACTGCAACTATTTCTCTAGACCTAATCTTTTGCTGTCAGCAAATTCAGAGGGGAAAAAAAATCAATAAAGGGATTAGCTGCGAGTGACATTGCATATTATAGCAGTGGAACATCGTGTCCACAATGAAGGACTGCCGGCTAATATTATGCAACCATTTCAAATGGTGACTTTTTTATCAGAAAGCCTCTCCTCACCCTCTGCCTCTCAAATGGAAAAGAAATTAATCAAAACACCTTTTCTGAGGATTTTTTCCATTGGGCAGATTCTGCCACTACTTTGAGCAAGTATTTATACTGATCTTGATACAGCCCTTTATCCAAGAAACTAGATTTTTTAATTATTGGGCTCTAGGCTGAAGGAGAGCATTTTCTTCAAAATTTCGGAGAAGCTAAGCAAATTCTAGCAAATCAATCTAGATCTTCAGCTTTCCAGTCTGCAGTCTTATTCTCTAGACCAGCAGTTTCAAATCTGACCTTGAAGGCTCGTCCATAAAATCAGGAGATTTTTTTGCAGCATAGTTACACCTCAATTTACCCAAAGGTCACTTATGCAGCAACTTAGACTAAGTAAAAGCCAGCCTCCAATGAGGAGGTCCAGAATCATCACTGACAACGTGGCTGCTGTTTGTCATCAAAGAATAGTCTTTATAGTAAAGGACTTCCAGAATGACAAATAAGAAACTGTACATTAAACAACTTTAAAAAATATTCTATAAAAAAATAAATTAAGTGAAAAAAAGTGAAAAGAGGTGTCTGTCCAAACCCAAACACCATGCATGGGAAATGTGTGGTCTTTATTCATTGGAACGTCCATCAGGCCTTCATCAGAGTCCTGCTGTGGCTGCCTTTAAACAAAATTCTAACAGGCTTAATTACATAATTTTAGAGAAATTCACAGAACAGTAACACAAAAAGTCATCCTGCTAAGAAAGCGGGCAAACTGACAGCAGCCAAGAGGTTGACAGCCAATGTCAAAGTAAGACACAGAAAAAACAAAATGAAGACAGAAAGTCTCAAAAGCCAGGGCAAGCTAGGACTGTTTAGTGCAGGGGCAAGCAGCCCAGTAATCCTTGAGGATATAACTACACGACGGCAGAATGCTTGACCTGATGATGATGGCAATGTATCACCAACAATATCTTTAATAATAACCCGTGCAAGTGAGTCACTTAAGTAAATTCAATAGTCAATTCTATAGTCATCCCCATTTAAATTGTTCTAAGCTGTGTTTAAATTTGTAACACAAAACCTAAGTGATTCGGAAATTTAACCTCTGTGGTTCAGTAGATACCTCAACAACTCAAGAAGAAACAATTAGACATTATTACATTAAAGCGAACAGTACAAAACGTCTATGCCTCTATGATGGGTAATTCCTTTCTGATAAGTAATGTTTTTCAAGAGAACGCCTTCAGTAGAATCTCTTCAAAGCCTAATGCATCCACTGAGCCTCAGAAGAAATTTTTTTTGATGAAAAGACTCAACTAATGAAAAAGCAGAGAACTGCTTCTTGCTCCTGTATGGTCTCCTCCTCTGGCGTGAGTTGTTGCCAACTGCAGTGCCAGGCCCTGTTACCCACAGATCTGCTTTGCCCCTGTGGAAGGGGCTGAGGCCACAGAAAGGAGTAGGGGTATATTTTTTAATCGTGGGATAATTACATATTGTGATGGATTTTGCCACACATCAACATGAACTGGCCATAGGTATACATATGTCCCTCCTTCCTGTACCCACCTCCCATCTTCCTCCCCCTCTCACCCCTCTAGGTTGTCACAGAGCCCTGGCTCTGAGCTCCCTGCATACAGCAAACTCCCACTGGCTATCTATTTTACATATGGTAATGTATATGTTTCAGTGCTATTCTCCCAAGTCATCCCACCCTCTCCTTCCAGAATGAGGTTATTTTAAAAGCCCAGAGAATTAACACCATACAAACATCACCAACACCTCTCCCACCCCCATGGCAAACACAGCTAATCAATCCAGCCTCAGTAAGAGACTTGCAAATCCTTCCCTCAACACAAATGTAGGCCGTTGTTTGGATCAACTGGGTTGACATTTGGAAGGAAACAATTCCAGGCCTACACCATTATTACACAGCCTCAAATTAGATCTAAAAATGGTCCAAGGTTGTACAATTTTTCATGTGGGATGGGCTATTTTCTTTGGTATCTTCACATCCTCACCATGAAGACAGTCCAGTCTTGAAGATCTGACTCAAACACCCCTCCTCAAGGAACATTCCCCAAACATCCGATGGAAAGGGATGGAGAAGAGGTGGTCAGGTAGTAACTGGTTCCATTCTTCCCTTAACAATTTGTCTGTCACTCACTCAACTCAATCAGGAAACGTTTATTGAGTACCTCTGAGTTCCTTAAAAGGAAGGATTGTGCTGTATTCACAACAAAGGATGGCACCTAGGATCCTTTGGATCCCAGAGCCAAGCGCAATGTCTAGCAGACTTTGAGACACTTAGCTGGCCACCCATTCCAACTCGAGGCCTTACAGTCTGGACTTCAAGAGCTATTTTCAGGCACCCGCACATACTCGTAAGCTAATACGTTTGCACAGATTTCATCTATAACAATACCTCAAGGAGCATTTTAAGTAGGATTTAATGAGGAGAACAAAAGAATTAATTGCGAATGACTGTTTTTGCTTTGGGACAGAACTTACACATAATTATGTACAGCAATCTAGAAGTACTACACACCCTCAATGTCTAGTAATCTAATAATGTCTAATATCTCCTCCCCTGGCCAATGCAGCTGGAATGCTTTCCATTCGCGTTCATTCCTGCTAACCCTTCTCAGGTCCTCCTCTGTGGCACTCACTCACTGCTGGGAGGCCACGGAGTCCTGGTCAATTACTTCTGAGGCGGTGCTGTGGCCAAGCCTGCATCTCTGCTGGGCACCTTCTCTGGTGAGAGTGAGGCCCCGCCATCCACTCTTGCTCTCTGGTCCAGGGCCCAAGTCCTCTGGCCAGACCTGCTCAGCCTGCATTCTCTGCTCCACTGCAGCATCTAAGAGGGGTTGGGTGGCTTTCTTTCTGGTGTGAAAAATACCTTTCAGCTTAAATTCAAGCTATAAAAGATCCCAACTGAGGACAGAGACATGGAGTCTTTAACTTCTTATGGAACACTGTTCACATTCTCCCCAGCAGCATATCTAGGATTTCACTCTTCAATAAACACCTCACGCTGTGATTGGCACCTGGCAGGCTCTCAGTAAACATGTGCAAATGAATGGCTGAAATTAAATAAAATTATGAAATAAACTACTCACGCTCAGTGTCCTGTGAGTTGCAATCCTGGTTCCAACTTCATAACCATATTGCAAATATTTAACCTCTAGGTGCCTCCATTTCCTTGTGTGTTAAAGATATGGAACATAGAGCATCATTGGGAGGAATGGAGAAAAAATAGATATAAAGTACCCATCCCAGTGAGTGGAGCACAGTCAGCACACAACGGATAGTAGGTGCTCAACAAATACTTGTTGAAAATCAACAGCAGAGACTCCAAGAAGAATTGCAGGTATATAACTCCCTTGCCCCTGCCCCTGGTCCACATGTATGTGTTCACACAGCCCTGTTCCACTTTCGTCTCTCCCCAACCCAAAGCACCGTCCCCATCATTGGTCTCCCCTGCAACACCGCCATTTCCCTCTGTATGGGGTTTGTGGCATTTCTCAGAAGACAGT
This sequence comes from Neotragus moschatus, assembly GCA_006410615.1. NCBI lineage: Eukaryota > Metazoa > Chordata > Mammalia > Artiodactyla > Bovidae > Neotragus > Neotragus moschatus. The sequence continues at coordinate 983,293 of SJYA01000655.1, forward strand.
GGGGCTTCCCAGGTGGCTCAGTGGTTAAAAAAAAATCTGCCTGCAACGCAGGAAATGCAGGTTCGATCCCTGGGTTGGGAAGATCCCCTGGAGGAAGAAATGGCAACCCACTCCAGTATTCGTGCCTGGGGAATCCCATGGCCAGAGGAGCCTGGTGGGCTATTAAAAGAGTTGCGGAAGAGCTAGACGTAACTTAGTGACCGAACAACAGCAACAGAGGCAGTGTCATAAGGGACTCTGTGGCTGCCAAGTACATTCATGCGTCTTGAGCCAAAGTAAGTTGTGAGTGTGGGTCTGGCCAAGCCAGAGCCCTGAGACACCAGTAAGCAGAATATTTTTTAAGTCCTAAGTTCTAACCCGAGCTCTACTGTTTTGTAACCAAGTGACTATTGGCAAGTTAAGTTTCCAGTTTCCCAATCAGTAAACTGTACTTAACATTAGTACCTACATCACAGCATCATTACCAGGATAAAATAAGGTAATGACTGCAAAACATTCAGTTTCTATCATGCAGTAAAAACTAAAATATTTGCTATTTTTAAAATAGACAATAGATCTATATTAAGGTGCTAAGAATAGTCTAAAAACTGAGGCATTATACCTCAAGCATATTCTAAACGTGGGCTGTTTATATATCTGTGTGAAATCTGAAATAGCTGATTTTTCTAAGACCTTTTATTTTGTTTTGGGATATAGCCAATTAACAATGTTGTGATATTTCAGGTGAACAGTGAAGGGACGCAGCTATACAAACACATGTATCCATTCTCCTCCAAACTCCCTTCCCATCCAGGCTGCCACGTAACACTGAGCTGAGTTCCATGTACTATACAGTAGGTCCTTGTTGGTTATCCATTTTAAATATAGCAATTGTATACATGCCCATCAACGGGGCCTATGATTCTACTTGACAGAGGAGCACCCATTTTGCTCTGTGGTTTGGCATGTGTGGTCCACCAGGCTCACACCCCCAGCAAGAACGGTTCCACAGGCTTTAGTATCTTCTCTGGTATCAATCAGTGTGTTGGGCCAGGTGAGAAGGATGCCTCGGGAGAGGGGCCCACACAGGGTCTATGAGAGCACAGTTAGGAAGGAAGGGACCCTGTTTACTGAAGGCCTGACCAACAGACACTGGTTTGGGGATTATTAGTTCTGTCTTAGCTCTTTCAGATCTTTCTCCATTAGCACACATGCTTGCCCCCATCTCATCATCTCCTCCCTGGTACAGCCATGCACTGCAGAGGCCTTACAGCTGGTGGGAACTTTGTCATCCATCCTTCCCATTCAGGCAAGCCTCATTCAAAGCAGAGCAAAGGCATTTAAGAGGCATTCAGTTACAACACCAGTACAGCTTACTTGTAGATCATTTACAGAGAAATTCCACAAATTATACTGTTTGATCCTCAGAAACACCCAGAAATAATGGATGGTGGCCACTCTAGCGATGACCAAGCAGGAGCACACTCAGGCTGGTCACTCATCCGTGATCTTACCACTGGTCACATCACAACTGAGAAAGAACTGAGAATAACGGCAATGAAAGAAACAAGCTTCAATCGTAAGATTAATAACCCAAGGGACCTCAAGGATTACTGTTACAATGGAAGAGAAGCCATCCAGAGACAATCTGAGACAAGAACATTAACTTGCACTTTGTTGATGATGGGATAAATTAATATACCCACCATTTAAATGATCAATACTTATTGATGACAACTCACTGATGTCATCAGTACTCTTGATGACAATACGCAGCAAGAACCATACAAGTGTTCAATCTTTGACCAAGTAATCATACTTCAAAGGAAATAACCCAAAATAACTATAAAATTACTGGCAGAAGTTTACTAGAGCTCTATAATGGCAAAAAAGCGGAAACCTAAATATGCAGTGGTAAAGATAAGACTAAGTACATAAAACACATACTTGAGTAGTAAATAAAGCAACATGGGGAAAACATTTGGAAGAAAAGTCATAATTCATATTCATGGAAGTGGAACACAAATATCGAGAATAGCTTGATTTGGGGGGCTATGGTGAAATTGTGGGTGAAATTTTAATTTGGAGTCGTACAAATATTGTTAAACATTTTTGGTATACTACATACAAGTTTAAAAAAATAAAATGAAGGAAATAGTGCTAGAATCTCCAANCTGATGACAACTCACTGATGTCATCAGTACTCTTGATGACAATACGCAGCAAGAACCATACAAGTGTTCAATCTTTGACCAAGTAATCATACTTCAAAGGAAATAACCCAAAATAACTATAAAATTACTGGCAGAAGTTTACTAGAGCTCTATAATGGCAAAAAAGCGGAAACCTAAATATGCAGTGGTAAACAAAAGACTAAGTACATAAAACACATACTTGAGTAGTAAATAAAGCAACATGGGGAAAACATTTGGAAGAAAAGTCATAATTCATATTCATGGAAGTGGAACACAAATATCGAGAATAGCTTGATTTGGGGGGCTATGGTGAAATTGTGGGTGAAATTTTAATTTGGAGTCGTACAAATATTGTTAAACATTTTTGGTATACTACATACAAGTTTAAAAAAATAAAATGAAGGAAATAGTGCTAGAATCTCCAAGGTCTCTAATAGCTCCAGTCATCTCTGTGAATTTGTTGAAACCAAGACCAGTGTCTTTTTCATCATTGTGTCTCCAGAGTTTTCTGCAAGTAACCTGACCTCAATAAATATTGAAAGAAGATTACAAACAACGATGTGGATGATTCTCTGCTAAACCTGGGACCATTTGATCATTCAGAGTCATGTGTTTAGATATTAATTCGATGAATTCGAGGTTCAAGAAAATATCCAGGAGGAAGCCTTTTATAAAAATAAAAAAGAGGAGATGAGAGCAAGCTCTGAGAAAGAGAAAGAGTGTATTTGGTTGAAATTTTCTAAATTTCACCCCTTTGATGCAATTCCACAAATTTCATTCCCCAAATACATAAGCCCAGGAGAGCTCCTGTTCTCCACAGTCTGGGGAGCTTCCCCAAGGCAGAGCTCATCTGTGGAAGGAGAAGCCACGAAGCATGTGTTAACTTCAGTGCAACCAGAAGACAGACTTGAATCCAGAAGTCAACTGAATGACACTGGGTCAAAATCATAAAAGACCAGAGATCCTGGATTAGCAGACAGAAGACCCAGCTAAGGACGCTGCTCATTTCACCAGCGTAAGCAAATCACTCACCCTTTCTGAGACTCAGATTTCTGGTCTCTGTCTTGGCCTCTCACGTGGATGTCATGAAAATTGAACATGTTATGAAAACGTACATGAAACAGATGGAATAAACTGTAAAGGGCTATATAAGAACCTGGCCACAATCACAAGAAATGTTGGAGCATGTGAGTGCATAAAAGGGTGGAAAGGAGCCAAAGGATGCTGTGACTTTCAAAGAAATGTAGAGGCAATTTTTTAATACTTGTTTATTTATCTGGCTGTGTCAGGTCTTAGTTGCAGCACGCAGGATCTTTCGTTCCAGTGTGCAGGCTCTTCGTTGTGGGCTCAGGGATACATGGGCTCACCCCACCGTATGTGGGATCTCAGCTCCCCAACCAGGAATCATCCAACCTGCACCTTCTGCACTGGAAGGTGGGCTCTTAACCCCTGGACCACCAGGGAATCCTGGGACAAATTTAAGGTGGGGAGCGGACTTAGATCTACATTCAGAGTAGCAGGAAATCTGTTTCCCTGGATCTCATGGGAAGGAGCATGCAAACTGCAGGCAAACTGGCCCTTGGGGTAGATGGCCCTCTGTGGAGGGGCCTGCACACCGTGCTGCCTGGCCAGGACTGAATTATTTCACCAGCCCTTGAAGAGGTAGCAGGCTCGGAAACCATAATTACCTTCCTAATTATGCATTTGGGGGCAGCATAGGAACCAGCATTTTTGCAAAAATGTTTTCAGTTTAAGGGATTGGAAGGAAGCCCAGCGTGAGACAGCACATCAGGCACTGTCTCTGATCAAAAGGATGAAAAAGAGCAAAGGATGTCAGTGACACGGATCCAGGCCCGTGTACACGGCAGAGTGATTGAAGCCACGAATCTGCTGCAGAGTCGCCATTCCGAATAGAAGCTGACCAGAGCGAGAAGTGGCGGGCTAGCAGAACAATGAGATTCCCATGCACTCACAGTGCCCACCTTGTGCAGGCCTGGGCTGCTGCCATGGAAGGATGGAGCGCTCTGTACCGGAGCTGCCTGGAGTCAGAGAAACAAATGACACCAAGGAACACTCTGGGTAACACGTGGATGAAGAGGTGAGTTCTTAAGCCTGCATCAAAGGATAAGATGTAGTCCTAGTGGGCAGCTCTGGACAGCGTGGCCTCCAATCAGGGCAGAGCCCAGAGCAGTTTTGCTGGAAGGGATCTTAGATCACATAGATTCAACACTTTCATTTTACAGAAAAGAAGACTAGAGCCCAGAGAGGTTAAACGACTGCTCTAGGCCACACAGCAAGCTCCAGCTATGACTTTGACCGCTATTCTTCTCCAAACAAATTATGTGAAAAGCACAAATTCAGCAGGGTAAACATTAGCCCAGAAGAAAAGCATTTCCAGACACCTGACATCATAGGGCTTGGAGTGGATGCTTGTTAGGAACCACCTGTCAGGACCGGGCTTTAGGAAGTAGGTTGGTGGTCAGATGCAGAACACTGGGTTCCAGCTAGAACCAGTGCAGTGATCCCATCGGCAAAGCAGAGCCATTCCTGGTCCTTCCTCTTCGTGTTCTCCTTTCAAACCTGAAAAGTGAAAGGCACAGCTTGGCAATGACCCAGGCCTTGGTTCCTGGCGCTCTGAAGGAGTACCTGGCTTGAAAGATGGGGTTGGGAAGGTTCTGGGTCATTCCTATAGCTCTTCTGGATTTCAGTCCTTCCATCCCAGGGATGTTCCTTCTCACCCCTTCTGTTGACAGGAGATGGTGGCTCTGACCTTCACCAAGACATCTAGCCGACCCGTCTCTTCCCTTTTTGTGGAATGTTTTTTCAAAACATATAAAAAATGTTCTCAAGAAAGCAAACACTTCCAGATGGATGCACCATTCCTTCCACCACGCTCATCCTGGGTACCCTCGGTTGGGAATGTGATGCAGAGAGGGAACTGATTCTTCCCCGAAGATCAAGCGAACCCAACAGGACCCTTAATTCCTGGCGACCTCCGAGCTCCTTTCTGGTGACAACCTGTGTTTTTCAATTTCCTGGCGCCCCAAAAGGACCACTTCAAGAGCACAGGGACCTTGTTCAAGGGAGACTTTATAAGAGGAAAATGCTCGGTTTATCATTCCACCTACTTGTGGTCCAGATCTTGGTGACAATTACAGCAGACACTGCTGCCTGTCTCTGGATAGCCTGCCTCCCTTTTCTTCTTTAGTAGGAGCATCCGAAGTTTCAGCTAGGCATGTGGCTTCATGAGAAAAAGACTGTGTTTCCCAGCCTCACTCATAGCAGAGTGTAGCCTTCCAATGTCAATAGCTAACAATGACGGTACCTCATTAGGTGCCAGCCAAATTCTAAGCAACTTTACGAGTAGAAACTCACTTTACCCTCACAATGACCGTATGAGCAGGCACAGTTATTATTCCCTTTTTGACCAAGGAAACAGACAGAGAAGTTAAGCACTTGCCCAATTCATACTGTTAATGAGTGCCAGAGCTACAATTTCAACTGCAGCAGCCTGACGTCAGTTAGAGCTCTTCACCACCAATTATACTCCACTAAATTCCAGCCAATAAAAGTCGAAGCTGTGTGTGGAACATACAAGAATGTGCCTTAAAGGAGGCAGACCCAAGAGATGAGGCTCAGTTCTCCTTTCCTTGTGTGTGAGCTGAATTTAGAAACTTAGTTCTACCCAAGAGTGTCTGGAATTGGGAACAGAATGACTTGACAGTGGAAAAGCCTGGCAGACACCAGCTTAGCCAGGCGATCAAGGTTAATATTGCCAGTAATAAGTCATGTTGATATCATAAACCCTGATATAATGCAACAGGAAAGGGATGTCACCTCTGAGAATTCCCCCAAAACCCATAACTGCTGTCTAATCATGAAAGAACAAACAGCCCCAGGTTGAGGAACTTTCTACAAAATACCTGACCAGTTATCTTTAAAATTGTCAAGGTCGTGAAAAACAAGGAAAGACAGAGAAACTGTCACAGACTGAAAGGTCTATGACAACTAAATGCAATGTGGTATACAGAATGGAGCCCTAGAAACCAAAAGAAACATTAGTTTAAAAACTGGTAAAATCTAAGCACAGAATGTAGTTAGACTCACAGTATTGTACCAATGTTAATTTCTTGGTTTCCATAAATATATCATGGCTATATATGATATGTAATTAGAAAAGTTGAATAAAAGATATAGGTAATTATCTTTGCAACTTTTTAGTAAATCTAAAACAATTTCAAAATAAAACTATTTTCCAAAAAGTAAGGGCAGGTACTTTTGCCCTTCCCTCCATTTTTTTCTACTGCTGACATGTTAAATGATGAGACTGCTGGAGCTCCAGCACCCATTTTGATCCATGAGGCAACCTTGAAGGTCACCTTGGGGATGGGAGTCCTGTCCTGAGGATGTCAGGGCAGCAAGATAGAAATCTGGATCCCCAATGATGCTCAGTGCTATCTCTCAAGCCCTGAACACCTAACTCCAAGCTTCTTTTTTTTTTTTTTGGTTATTAATAAGAAAGCCTCTTTATTACATAAGCCACTTATTGGGGGAATTTTCCATCAAGTATAGGAAGAAATATCAATAACCTCAGATATGCAGATGACACCACCCTTATGGCAGAAAGTGAAGAGGAACTAAAGAGCCTCTTGATGAAAGTGAAAGAGGAAAGCGAAAAAGTTGACTTAAAGCTCAACATTCAGAAAATGAAGATCATGGCATCCGNTGGGAAGATCCCCTGGAGAAGAGAAAGGCTACCCACTCCAGTATTCTGGCCTAGAGAATTCCATGGACTATAGACCATGGGGTCACAAAGAATCAGACACAACTGAGCGACTTTCATTTTCACTTCACTTTCTGTCAAGTACAGCTGAATCTAATCCTTATTAACAACAACATAGGAAAAACCTGTATAATTTCCAGCACTGATACAAAAATTAGAATTTTAGCCTTGGTATTGGCTTTAGATTTCATCTAATCCAACCTGTTATATTTCACATGAGTATAAGAAGAACCAAATAGGTGAGTCATGGGCCAAGGTCCTGTCACCAGCACCAAAGTAAATGCAGGAACCCAGTCTGATCCTGTCCCAGTCCCATCTCCTCCGCCTGTCTCACTGCTTGGTGGCAATTCCAAACACCAGCATTGCAGTATGAATGCCATCATATACATGAGAGTCAGGGTGAAATGCTGCAATGCAGGCTTCTGGTTGTCGCACTGACCTGCCTACCTCTAATGAAAACATCCTTCCATTTTTTCATTTAAAAATCAATTACTGAATATAGTAACAGATCTGCAAATTAGAATTTCATGGTTTTCCTATTAAGAATTTTGTGAACAAGAAGCTCAAATATTAAAAATAATGCTGTTGTTATATTTACTTGGTTTTTATTCAAANCCTCTAATGAAAACATCCTTCCATTTTTTCATTTAAAAATCAATTACTGAATATAGTAACAGATCTGCAAATTAGAATTTCATGGTTTTCCTATTAAGAATTTTGTGAACAAGAAGCTCAAATATTAAAAATAATGCTGTTGTTATATTTACTTGGTTTTTATTCAAAAGAGGATGCAGGAAGGAAATTGTGTACTATTACACCTACCAAACAGTATTATATTCAGAAAATAGATATAGTTTCAATAGTTAGGGTCTCTGATGACTAAAAACCCGAAGAAAAAATCACCTCACCAATCTGGGTTAAAAATTTCTTAGTCTGTAAAATGAGAGGTTTAGCTGGGGTTTAATTTCCTCTGAGTTCCCTTATAATTCATAATTTCAAAATTCCAAAACACTAAACAATCATTCAGTTTTCAATACTTATGGATAAATGAACTATTCAAATACACACACACACACATACACCCCTTTGTTTTCTTCATCAAATCTGCTTAAAAACATGTTGTTTACTAGACAGAAAACACAGTCTGTGGTAGCCTGCATTTGGTCCCAGTTCTTCAGGCCTCCCAGCACCCTCACCTTTCTCCATCTAATTGCAGTTCTTCCAATGAAGCAAAGCCTACTCCCCTACCCCCAGAGCCTGGGTTCAGCCATGTGAATTGTTTTGGTTGCTATTGTTTTGATGGTAGGAGTGACAGGATGCCAGTGCCATGGCTTACATGTTTCCACGCACGCTCACGTCACTTCCACCACTGTGGTGAGAATGACATGCTGAAGCTAGCCTGCTGGTCCTGAGAGAAGAATGAGAAGCCCAGAAAGAATCGGCCCAGCTAAGGTGCCCCAGACAAATCCCCATCAACCTCCAGAGGCAAGAAGGGGCCCTGACAACCAACAGAGCCCCACTGCAGAGACCAGAACAGATCACCACACCCAAAATGTTATAAGTCACTGAGTTTATGTGGTTGGTTGTTACACAGCAAAAGCTAGCTGATACACTGCCTTAAAGCCTCAACTTTGGAGGGAATCTATTTTTGACAAGAATGGGGTTTTTGTATTTGCCATAAAATACTTTGCAAGAAGTGGCCTTGGTGTGCTTGTGAAATGATGGGTTCAGATGCCTTTAGCATCATACTCACAGTCAATTCTTTGTGAACAGATGGCTAAAAACTCTGCCTATCTGCATGCACACACTGAGTTTTATCCTCCACTCCCATAAAAATACATGCAAATGCTCATTTACCTACACAATACCACCTTTTAAAATTGTGATTAAAAAACTATTCATATCAGTCCCCATGTTTTCCGGTGCCTGTATTCAACAAAACATTGCCCGTTTTGATTAATGAAGTGAAAGGCTGGTATTGGTACCGTGGGAATGATACGATTCTTTTTCTAACTATGCATTGGTAAGAAACGAAATTAGATGTCAACATCCTACAATGAGCTGAATATTCCTTTTGTTCCCTTAGGCAGTCGTGCTAAAAGGCAAATGTATTTAGTTGGGCCCATTTTGCTTATGTTTAAATCACTCCATGAACACTTATTAAGCATCAAGTTGCTCTCTGCAAACTCTGCTCAAGAGTCCGCCCCGGGGTATGGGCAGCAGCCAGCAACAAGAAGAGCCCAGTGTGTATCACATGCCAGCAACACAGCAGACAAGGTGCCAAGAGGCCCAGCAGGGGTCAAAGGAGGACAGTCAGCCACAGAGCCCGGGGACAGCAGTGGGATGTGAACATGAGCAGAAGAAGGCAAGACGCGGCAGCCGGAGAGGAGGAGGCTGGGGCTCCGGAGTTTGCAGAAGCCAAGGGCCATCCAGCCTCCCACGGCAGCCCCACACTGGAATCAGCTTCCTGCTTCTGAAATGGGCTTCTCCGTGGCTCCTGCGGGGAAAGGGAATCCTAGAGGAGGCAGCCAAGCCCTGCAGGTGGCACCTGACTATGGGCCGTCTGGAGAATGAGCTCAGCACTGGGAGGAACTCATCCCTTTCTGCCAACAAATGCTCACACTTACAAATGCATGTTCACATACACTCTCACGCTGGCACACACAGTCACTCACACACACAAAGTGGTCCACCTTGTAGTCACCTATCCTCAGACCTGCACTGCCTTCTACCTGTTCTGTGGGAAGAGCCTCTAGTCTAACTGGGGCCCCTGCTGCCAACCTCCCAACCCACCCAGGCCAACCTGCCCGTGGTTATTAAATGATCGTCATGACACTCAGCTCTGATCTCCTCACTCTTGTGCTCAAGGAAGGCACTGATTCCCTCAGTTTTACAGAACAACACCCACACCGCAAACACGCATGCAGACACCATGGCTGCCTGCCCTTCCTCCCCCACATCTCTGGTTCTGCTCCTGCATCACGGTGCGGGCCTGTTCTCCACTTAGAGTCCCTCCACCTTTCCAGACCTGCCCCCAGCAGAAGCTCCCCATGGAGGCTTTCTGGAGCCCTATGGCTGAAAGTAACACCCCCCACAGCACTCGTCTCCTCTTGCCGTTCACCGTGGCCCTGAGCATGCAGATCTCCTCCAGCTCGTCAGACTGGAAGCTCCTCGAGACACAGCCTGCATCTCATTTATCTCTATAACTCTCCCTTCCCTAATGCCTTAATCATAAAAGAAATCCAATAAAAATGTGTTGACTTCGAGGTTAATAATTTAATTCTTATGAGGACCAATTAATTTTGTTAATCCCACATCCGGCTGGTTTCCATCATTGGGCACAAGTGGCCTGGCCCAGGGAGCATGGCTGATTCAGTGTAACTCAGGCCCACGATGAGGAAAACGGCTTAGAGTATATGACCTCTTAATAGCCAATGAGAAACATGCATCAGCCAATACCACTCAGCCAGCAGTTAAGTGAGCATCCTCCCTGCGGCACGCACTCTGCTGGCCATGAGGGTAGACAAGTCAAACAACAGTTAGGGAGGCAGCCGGACAAAATCCATCCTAGAGAGCAGTGAGCGCCCTCAGGGTCCAGAAAGCGTTATAAAGAGTGATTGGGAGAAGGTGAGGTAGGGCCCACACTAGAGGTGACCTTAGAGTGACTCACCCAGGAGAAGGCACCAGCCACATAAATTTCCTTCAAGAAGAAGAGAAGGTGCAGAGAATGGAGGCTGGTACCCAGACGGTGTGTACGAGGGGCCCAGCGCCACGAGGCTGGAGACTCAGAGGGAGGCAGATTGAGTGAAGACTCACAGGTCATGAGAAGTTTGGACTCCTTTTTTTTTTCTTAATTTCTATTTAACTGAAGGAAAATTACAATATTGTGTTGGTTTCTGCCAAACGTCAACACGGATCAGCCACAAGTATACACATGTCCTCTCCCTCTTGAGCCTCCCTACAGAGCTCCGGTTTGAAATCTCTGAGTCACAGGGCAGAGACCAAAAGGAAGAAGGAATATGACCTTAAAGACTGGGAAAAGGAGGCCTCAACCACAGTAAGTTAGAAAAAAAATGAAAAGGCAGGGAAATATTGCACAAATGAAGGAACAAGACCAAATAAACTCTTGTGCAGAAATTCACAAGACCAAATAAGCAAAGAGGAAAGAGGCAAACTACCTGAAAAAAAATTCAGAACAATGGTAGTAAAGATGATCCAAAACCTCGGAAACAGAATGGACTCCTTTATAATTGGCAAGTCACGTGTCTGCCATCTTAACCATTTTTAGGTGCACAATTCAGCAGTGTTACATTCACATTGTACAACCACAACTCCATCTCCAGAACATTTTTTATTTTGCAAACTTAAAATTCTATACCCATTAAATAAGTCCCCATTTCCTCCCCTTCCACCATGCCCTGGCAACCACCTTTTCTCTACTTTTGATCTCTCTGAATTAGACTCCAAACCTCATATAAGTGGAACCACGCTGTATTTGTCTTTTTTTGACTGGCTGATTACGCCAAGCATAATGTCTACAAGATTTATCCATGTTGTAGCCAATTTCTTTCCTTTGTGAGGCTGAATAATATTCCATGGTCTATATGTACCACATTTTGTTTCTCCATTCATCTGTGATGAACACTTGGATTGCTGCTACCTTTTGGCTACTGTGAATAATACTGCTATGCACATGGGTGTGCAAATCTATCCTTCAAATTTTACTTCAATTCTTTGAGGCTATAAAATTAATGAAATAAGGAGGCCATTAGACTGAGGTGGCTTTGATGCCTTGGTAGCCTAAGAAAGCAAACCCCAACCAAAGCCTTTAATGTCTCAAGGTTAAGGAATCAAAGTGGATAAGAATCCACCTACCAATGCGGGTGTTCAATGCAGCTGTTCAATCCCTGGTCTGGGAAAATTCCACATGAGGAGGAGCAGTTAAGCCCATGCAGCCCAGCTACTGAACCTGCATGCTGCAACGACTGAAGCCCATGTCCTGGAACCTGTCCCCCATGACAAGAAAAGTCACCACAGTGAACAAGAAAAGCTACCACAATGAGAAGTCCATGCACTGCAGTGAAGAGTAGATCCCATTCGCCTCAGCTGCAGAAAGCTCAAGCACAGCAACGAAGGCCCAGTGCAGCCAAAATTAAATAACTTTTTAAAAAGAAATCAAAACCTAAGGACAGCCAGTCACAGACAGCAGCGTTCCTTCTCAAATCACATAACCACTTGAGCTACAGCCAATCACATAACTTTCTCGCTTTCACTATTGCTCTATAAAAGTTCCTTCCCTGAACTCCTNGCACAGCAACGAAGGCCCAGTGCAGCCAAAATTAAATAACTTTTTAAAAAGAAATCAAAACCTAAGGACAGCCAGTCACAGACAGCAGCGTTCCTTCTCAAATCACATAACCACTTGAGCTACAGCCAATCACATAACTTTCTCGCTTTCACTATTGCTCTATAAAAGTTCCTTCCCCGAACTCCTGACAGTCTAGTCCTCCTAACCATTCCTGATTTGGCGCTGCCAGATCCAAGCCAATTTTGGCTCAGATAAAGTCCTAAAGTTTTTAATATGCTTATTCAGTTTATCTTTTAATAGTTCAAATACCTCAAAGTGGAATTACTGGATTATATGGTGATACTATGTTTCATTTTCTGAGGAAATTATGCTACATAGCAAAAAAAAAAAAAAAAAAAGTTGGGGTTTAATTTTAAGTGAAACTGGAGACCATAATTGGATTTTGAACAGAAGAGTGGCATGATTTTATGGAGCTCTTGAAGGCCCGATCTGGCTGTGATGGAGGGTAGGTTATAAAGGGCAAGACTGGCTCCAGAAAGACAGTGAGAGGACCTCATGGGAGCCCAGGAGAGAGGTGATGAAGGGGCAGAGAGGTGAGCGATAGTCAGACGGGGGTTAGAACATGGGAAAAAGGTAGGACAGACTAAAGGTGGGACAGATGGGGAAGTAATGAATACTTGGGTTTCCAGCCTGAGCCCCTGAGTGTATGGGGACATCATTTCCTCGAGATGAAGAAGAGCAAGGGACATAAGTATCTAAATAGTTCACAAAAGGGACAAAAACACTGCCAAACTTTCCCTCCTTTCCCTCGTCCTCCCAAGCACCCCTTACCCCACCCCATTCCTTTCTTTGAATTGAACTGAACTCAATCGCTCAATCATGTCTGACTCTGTGCAACCCCATGGACTGTAGCCCACCAGGCTCCTTCGTCCATGGGATTCTCCAGACAAGAATACTGGAGTGGGTTGCCATTTCCTTCTCCAGGGGATCTTCCAGGGATTGAACCCAAGTCTCCCACATTAGAGGCAGATGCTTTAACCTCTGAGACACCATTTAACCTTCCTTCTCTCTGGCCTCTCTGTCGAACTCCTCGAGGACAGAAAATGACTCATTTAGAGGTCATGCTGAGAATTGAGTTCTATGTAGGCAGAAAGCAAATGGTACCCTCAGAAGACAGAGGCAGGCATCCCAGTGCCACACCCAGACACCAGGGGATGCTGAAGGCTTGTGCCTTGGGCATGCAAGCCAGCAGGGGGTCAGGCCACTTTTCCAAATGGCAACTGGACAGTTGGCCGATCAGTAGCTCATCAGTGGGCCCCTCGCTCAAGAGGAGCTCCTCAGACCACGTGGTCCAGGGCCAGCTCCAGGTAGAGTACCCCTGTACACAGACCTGGCCTCATCTCAGAGGACCTCCTGAGTCCTGTTCTTCCTGCTGGTCTCCTTGTCGCAGTCACACCCCATAGATAAAGGTGACGGCTCTACGGAGCCTGAGCTTTTTTTTTTTAATCATTCAACAAATATTTAGTAAGCCCTTACCATGGTCTTTGCAATGTGCTGGTATAAGAGATACAGAGATGGATCAGACACAGATTTTTGCCCTTGAAGAACTTTCGGCAGAGACATCAATTGGCAGCATGAGGCCACACAAGGTTAAATACCAATGGCAAAAAGAGAATCTGTTGTAAGCTGATGTCTGTTAGCAAAAAGAAAGTGGGGCTCGTGCTGGCCTTAAAAGAAAAACGCTATTTTTATAGACAGGGGAAGAAAGGGTACACCAAGCAGGGCAAAGCGCCCCATCAAAGGCACAGAGACAGGAAAAGGCAGAGCCATCAGGAGGGAAGCTGAAGGTGGGAAGGGACACAGGGGAAGATGAGATAATAATCCAGCCACTGTGAGATAAGGGTTCAGAGAGGAGAGAGAAGGAGAAACGAAGGTCTTAATACCCACTATGTGCTAGGCATCGGCTTCACGGCCATTACTTACTCAATTCTCAGAGCCATTCTATGCAGAGGGAGGCTGAAGTTATCATCCCCATTTCATAAATGTGCGACTGAGGCTTAGGACAACTGAAAGTATTTACAAATAGGACCAGCAGCGATGGGACCTGGCTTCCAGCCCCTCAGATAAGCAAGCATTTCCTATACAAGTCCATAAACCTCTTTGTGTCTAGCGTCCACTGCTGTGTGTTGCTTGGTGTCTTGTGTTCCCGTCTGTGTGTGTGTGTGTGCAAGTGTGTGTGTATGTATTGTTAAGGGCAAGGAAGGGAAGATCTGCTTTGCTTCCCTTTGTTTTTGGTCCGCAAGCTCCTATAAAATGAAAAGCGCTCCTCTCCCAGGACTGCAGGAGGAAGAGTCCTCCCTGAGGGACTGCATACCATTTCCACTGTTCACCCTTTCCCGTTTCCCAAGTCGCTGCGGGACTGTCCCATGAGACCAATTGAGAGCACAGCACTGAAACATATACACTACCATATGTAAAATAGACAGCCAGTGGAAATGTGCCGTCTGGTGCAGGGAGCTCAACCCAGTGCTCTGTGACCCCCTACAGGGGTGGGAGCGGGAAGGGAGGTTCAAGAGAGAGAGGACTTAACAGCTGATTCCTGTTGACATACGCAGAAACCAACACAGCATTGTAAAGCAATTATCTTCCAAATAAATATAGTTTAAAAAGTCTGTCCCATGAGACACAAAGCATACATCCCTGCATGAGTATGTTCAGCTTGTCCATGTGACTCGTCTTGGCCAGTGGATTGTGGGCAGAAGTGACCATGAGCCTCAACTTGGCCTAAACACAGAAGCATCCCAGGTTTGCACTTGAACCATTGCTAAGAGAAGAACATGTTCCACTGGTCCCAGAACACTGGCACCAAGCCAGGCTAAGCTGACCTGAGCTCCACCTGTGGCTGGGAGCCAAAGCCAAACCAGCAATATTCAGAAATAGCCCCTGGTTGCAAATCTCTGATCTATCCCAAATCCCTCATTTTTCAATAAACACATATGAGACCCAGACTGGACAAATGATCGGCTGGAGTCTTATCATTAGAAACAGTTAGAAATTGGGTCTCCTGATTGCTAATCCACAGTTTTCTGACTACACCATCCTACCTCATCAAAGGGATTCCCTGCAGGCTGCAAGAAAACAGAGGAAGCTCTGAGGTGCCGACCAAGTAAGTAATTAAGCAGAATGGATGCAGTCAAAATGCAGGAAAGCAAGATTGAGCCTGGATAATCCCTCCATAATTTAGAGTTGACCTGTCTAAAAGAGTTCCTGCTGATTTCCCAGGACGATCTTTCTTTCCTGAACTGGAGCCACCGGAAGCATCACAGCTGAATCTATCAACCCCATCATTTTTCAAGGTGCCCATCCCTTTTGTACCTGAGAAATGCGGCCCAATTTCTTTCGTTTTTGAATTTGTATTTTATTACTAGGGTCTTACAGCACTCAAAAATAACTTCTTTCCCAAATGATTCTGCATGTTCTTCTCTGCCTCACACAGACTATGAATCAGTCTAAATATTCTCTAGTCATATCATTGCCTATAAATATTGCCATCATCCAAAGGTGCTTATAACCAGAGCATGTGAGAGCTGAAGCAAGATCTTAGAGGTCAATAGTTCCAGTCCCATCATTTTAGAGATAAGGATAGTGAGGCCCAATGAGGGTAAGTGATAGTCCTGAGACCTGGGTTCAATCCCTGGGTTGGGAAGATCCCCTGGAGGAGGGCATGCTGCCCACTCCAGTATTCTTGCCTGGAGAATGCCATGGACAGAGAAGCCTGGCAGGTCGCAAAGAGTTGGACATGACTGAGCGACTAAGCACAGCACAGCACAGATCACAGTCCAAGAGGCATTGACTTTGGTGTGTCTTCCACTGAGGCAGAAAGCCACTCAAGTTCAAGTCTTAAGATTCTGGCCTTAGCTAAGGTATTTTCCTCTTTACTTTTTCCTCCCAAGGAAGGCAGGGCCACTACAGAGGAGGTCAACCAAGCTCCAGTTGATCTCATCAAGAAAGACCATCTTCTTACAATCTGTTCTCCCACCATACTTAAAAATTAATTTCAAACGGATGGAAAAGGTCAAAGAGTTGCCTGTCTTGCTTATGTGCCCTCAATGTCTAGAAAAGGTCAGGTATAGCATAGGCAAGCAATAGATATTTGCCAAGTTAATGACTTAAAAATGAGTAACAGAATAGATTTTAAAATGGAGACACCTATATCTTCTTGCTCAGGACCAAAAGTAAAAATACTAAAGGCAAAGATAGGTAGATTTGATCACTGAGAAATTTAAAACCTCTTACCATAAAAAAAAACTGTGTATAAAATATAGAAATACATGGCAAATAGAAAAAGTATCTATAACATGTATAACAAAAGGTTCAAAATTCTCCAAGCCATGCTTCAACAGTTTGTGAACTAAGAACCTCCAGCTATTCAAGCTGGAGTTAGAAAAGGCAGAGGAACCAGAGATCAAATTGCCAACATCTGTTGGATCTTAAAAAAGCAAGGGAATTCCAGAAAAACATCTACTTCTGGTTCGTTGACTATACTAAAGCTTTTGACTGTGTGGATCACAACAAACTCTGGAAAATTCTTCAAGAGATGGGAATATCAGACCACTTTACCAGTCTCCCGAGAAATCTGTATGCAGGTCAAGAAGCAACAGTTAGAACCAGTCATGGAACAAACAGACTGGTTCCAAATTGGGAAAGGAGTACACCAAGGCTGTATATTGTCACCCTGCTTATTTAACTTCTATGCAGAGTACCTCACGAGAAAGGCTGGGCTAGATGAAGCACAAGCTAGAATCGAGAAATATCAATAACCTCCGATATACAGATGACACCACCTTCATGGCAGAAAGAAGAACTAAAGAGCCTCTTGATGTGGATGAAAGAGGAGAGTGAAAAAGCTGGCTTATAACTCAACATTCAAAAAACGAAGATCATGGCATCTGGTCCCATCACTTCATGACAAAGAGATGGGAAAACAATGGAAACAGTAAGACTATTTTCTTGGGCTTCAAAATCACTGCATGGTGATGACTGCAGCCATGAAATTAAAAGACACACCTTGGAAGGAAAGCTATGACAAACCTAGACAGCGTATTAAAGAGCAGACACATTATTTTGCTGACAAAGGTCCGTCTAGTCAAAGCTATGGTTTCCCAGTAGTCATGTATGGATGTGAGAGTTGGACCATAAAGAAGGCTGAGCATTGAAGAACTGATGCTGTGAACTGCAGAGAAGACTCTTGAGAGTCCCTTGGACTGCAAGATCAAATCAGTCTATCCTAAAGGAAATCATGCTCAGTTGCTTCAGTCATGTCTGACTTTTTGCAGTCCCACAGACTGCAGGTGCCTCTGTCCATGGGATTCTCCAGGCAAGAATACTGGAGTGAGTTGCCACTTCCTTCTCCAGGAGATCGTCCCCACCCAGGAATCAAACTTGCATCTCTTACGTCTCCTGCATTGGCAGGCAGGTTCTTTANAGTTGCTTCAGTCATGTCTGACTTTTTGCAGTCCCACAGACTGCAGGTGCCTCTGTCCATGGGATTCTCCAGGCAAGAATACTGGAGTGAGTTGCCACTTCCTTCTCCAGGAGATCGTCCCCACCCAGGAATCAAACTTGCATCTCTTACGTCTCCTGCATTGGCAGGCAGGTTCTTTACTACTAGGGCCACCTGGGAAGCCCTTAAAGGAAATCAGTCCTGAGTATTCATTGGAAGGACTGATGCTGAAGCTGAAACTCCAATACTTTGACCACCTGATGCGAAGAGCGGACTCATTGGAAAAGACCCTGATGCTAGGAAAGATTGAAGGGCGGAGGAGAAGGGGACGACAGAGGACGAAATGGTTGGATGGCATCACTGACTCAATGGATATGATTTTGAGTGAGCTCCAGGAGATAGTGAAGGACAGGGAAGCCTGGTGTGTTGTAGTTCTTGGGGTCGCAAAGATTCAGACACGACTGAGTGACTGAACAACAATATATTTTGTAACATATAGAAATTTCAAATTACTATCCTGTGCATCAAAAACAAACATAGTTTTGTAGGTGAATTATACTTCAAAACCAACCAAACAAGAAAAAGATCAGATTTGCTCCTTGGAAGAAAATCTATGACAAACCTAGACAATATATTAAAAAGCAGAGCCATAAATTTTCTGATCAAAGTCTGTATAGTCAAAGCTATGGTTTGACTCCCACCCGAGTGGGAGAGGGAATTGAAGGTGGTCAAAATGCATAAACTCCCAGTTATAAGATAAGCAAGTTCTAGGGATATAATGTATGACGAGATTTATATAATTAACACTTATGTATGATACATGTGAAAGTTGTTAAAAGTCAACCCTAAGAATTCTCATCACAAGGAAAAGGTTTTTTTTTTCCTTTTTTTAATTTTGTACCTAATATGAAATGATGGATGTTCACCAAACTTACTGTGGTCATTATTTTGTATGGAAACATATTTGAAAATCAAATCATTAGGCTGTGTACCTTAAACTTCTGCAGTGTTATATGTCATTTTTATCTCAGTAACACTAGAAGAAAAAATAAAAAAACAAAAAATAAAAGCAATTCACAAGACTACATGTAGCTGATAAACATATAGTGTTCCATGTTATTAGTAATCAAAGAATCATAGTGCTTTTCACTATGCACTTTTACAAAGCTTAAAAACAATGACATACCCAGTGTTAGCAGCTGCTGCTGTTGTTCCGTTGCTACATCATGTCCGATTCTTTGCAACCCCATGGACTGCAACATGCCAGGCTCCTCTGTCTTCCACTGTTCCTGGAGTTTGCTCAAATTCATGTCCATTGAGTCCATGATGCTGTCTAACCATCTCATCCTCTGTCACCCTCTTCTGGCTTCAAATCTTTTCCAATATGAAGGTCTTTTCCAATGAATTGGTTCTTTGCATCAGGTGGCCAAAGTACTGGAGCTTCAGCATCAGTCCTTCCAATGAATATTCTGGGTTGACTTCCTTTAGGATTGACTAGTTTGACTTCTTTGTGATCTGAGGAACTCTCAAGAGTCTTCTCCAGCACCACAATCCAAATGCATCAGCTCTTCAGCGCTCAGCCTTTTTGATGGGCCAACACTCACAAACGTACATGACTATTGGAAAAACCATAGCTTTGACTATATACACTTTGATCAGAAAATTGATGGCTCTGCTTTTTAATATATTGTCTAGGTTTGTCATAGATTTTCTTCCAAGGAGCAAGTGTCTTTTAATTAGGATTAAATAGGTACTCTGATAGTCAGAGTTGGAAATAACTTAGTAAGTAAACAACTGATAGAAAGGAAATTATTACCAACCTTCTGGAAAGTTTTTTTTTTTTTTCCATAATACCAGCAACCTCTAAAATGTACATGCCTCTTAGTGCAGAACCTCTAAGAATTTATCCTCAAGCAGGCAGTCTTCTGTGATATATGCAAAGATGCATAAATAAAGTTGCCAGCCATAGCATTATTTATACCAATAGAACTTATAAACAACCTGAAGTTCCAATAATACAGAGATGTTTTTAAATTAAATTATAGATTCCTATATAATAAAATGCTTTGTAGCCTGGGTTGGGAAGATCCCCTGGATAGAAAATGGCAACCTGCTTCAGTATTCTTACCTGGAAAATTGCATGGACAGAGGAACCTAGCGGGTTACAGTCCATGGGGTCACAGAGAGTCAGACATGACTGAGCACACAGCACCCAGCCATTACAAAATCAAGGTGTTAAAAATACTTAACGTTGGAAAATGTTCAAACTATAACGTATAATTTTTAAAAAGCAGACTAAGGTCAGTAACTATGGTAACTTTTTTTTTTTTTTAATTACGTGTTCATGGGAAAAGACTTTAAGAGAAGTAATCAGTGGAGAGGGAGACTACAGATGATTTGTTTTCTCTCATGTTTTGCAAATCTTCTACTTTGAGATTTCTCTTTCTTTGGCTGTTGGAAGCAGCACAGGTAAGTGCTCACACTTTAGTTAATTCCTGGTCCACAGCTCACTAGACACGTGATTTAGAACAAATAATCTACTTTCTCTGCACCTCCACTCCACCATCTGTACAAAAGGGGTTCTGCTAGTATCTGCCTCTGAGTGTTGTGAGAATCTCTATAATATAATCTTTGTGAAGCACCTAGCACAATTCCTGGCACCTAATAAACGTCTGGAAAATATCACCACTACTTTTAGAGAAAATTAACTATCATTTAAAAAGAGAGGGACCTCCCTGGCCGTCCAGCTGTTAAGACTCTGCGCTCCCAATGCAGGTGGCTTGGGTTCAATCCCTAGTCAGGGAACTAAATCCCACATGCCTTCACATGCCACATGGCAGGGACAAAAATAAATAAAAAGAAATGTTGTAAAAGATTCCAATAAAAATAAATAAGCAATATTTTAAGAAAGAAGAAAGAAAACACTTGGAGGCTTCGCTTCAGCCTTTACTAGGGTCTAACAGAATCTGCTTGTCCAGTTAAAAGGCCGGTTCTGTCCAAGAAGAGACGGCCCCTCTGGTTGGTGGTCCTCCACAGAGCCTCTGGATGGGAGGGACTCCCATCACCACTCACTCACTGCTGATGTCCTCGCTCCTATGGCCACAAAGCCCACAGCCACCACAGAGCAAGGTTACTTCAAGACATTTTTTCCCCCCCCCAAACTTCAAAACCATCCTAAGTGGCAGAGTCAGGACAAAGCCTGGTCCAGTGATGTAAAAGTGACTTGTGGTCACACTCCACCCTCTAGGACTCGGAGGCCCTAGAGTCTGTAAGTGTTCACCAAGAAGCAAAAGGACATCCCGATCTTTGAGGCAACCCTCATTGTGAAGTCTGGGAGCTGAGTCAGCTTGACCTATGACACCCTGAAAAAAAGTGAAAAGAACGAGAAATCACTTANTTCAGTATTCTTACCTGGAAAATTGCATGGACAGAGGAACCTAGCGGGTTACAGTCCATGGGGTCACAGAGAGTCAGACATGACTGAGCACACAGCACCCAGCCATTACAAAATCAAGGTGTTAAAAATACTTAACGTTGGAAAATGTTCAAACTATAACGTATAATTTTTAAAAAGCAGACTAAGGTCAGTAACTATGGTAACTTTTTTTTTTTTTTAATTACGTGTTCATGGGAAAAGACTTTAAGAGAAGTAATCAGTGGAGAGGGAGACTACAGATGATTTGTTTTCTCTCATGTTTTGCAAATCTTCTACTTTGAGATTTCTCTTTCTTTGGCTGTTGGAAGCAGCACAGGTAAGTGCTCACACTTTAGTTAATTCCTGGTCCACAGCTCACTAGACACGTGATTTAGAACAAATAATCTACTTTCTCTGCACCTCCACTCCACCATCTGTACAAAAGGGGTTCTGCTAGTATCTGCCTCTGAGTGTTGTGAGAATCTCTATAATATAATCTTTGTGAAGCACCTAGCACAATTCCTGGCACCTAATAAACGTCTGGAAAATATCACCACTACTTTTAGAGAAAATTAACTATCATTTAAAAAGAGAGGGACCTCCCTGGCCGTCCAGCTGTTAAGACTCTGCGCTCCCAATGCAGGTGGCTTGGGTTCAATCCCTAGTCAGGGAACTAAATCCCACATGCCTTCACATGCCACATGGCAGGGACAAAAATAAATAAAAAGAAATGTTGTAAAAGATTCCAATAAAAATAAATAAGCAATATTTTAAGAAAGAAGAAAGAAAACACTTGGAGGCTTCGCTTCAGCCTTTACTAGGGTCTAACAGAATCTGCTTGTCCAGTTAAAAGGCCGGTTCTGTCCAAGAAGAGACGGCCCCTCTGGTTGGTGGTCCTCCACAGAGCCTCTGGATGGGAGGGACTCCCATCACCACTCACTCACTGCTGATGTCCTCGCTCCTATGGCCACAAAGCCCGCAGCCACCACAGAGCAAGGTTACTTCAAGACATTTTTTTCTCCCCCCAAACTTCAAAACCATCCTAAGTGGCAGAGTCAGGACAAAGCCTGGTCCAGTGATGTAAAAGTGACTTGTGGTCACACTCCACCCTCTAGGACTCGGAGGCCCTAGAGTCTGTAAGTGTTCACCAAGAAGCAAAAGGACATCCCGATCTTTGAGGCAACCCTCATTGTGAAGTCTGGGAGCTGAGTCAGCTTGACCTATGACACCCTGAAAAAAAGTGAAAAGAACGAGAAATCACTTAGTCATGTCCAACTCTTTGTGACCCCATGGACACCAGGCTCCTCCGTCCATGGGATTTTCTAGGCAAGAGTACTGGAGTGGGTTGCCATTTCCTTCTTCCGGGAACTTCCCAACCCAGGGATCGAACCCAGGTCTCCCACATTGTAGACAGACGCTTTACCGTCTGAGCCACCAGGGAAGTCAACACCCCTGAAGCCCCCCCAGAGATGGGGCCTGAATGTAGCCCCCAGGCCCCAAGAGGGGTCTTATTGCAGAGTGGCCCCCTCGAGGGCAGGAGCTCCAGGACAGAGTCAGGCCCAGCCTCACAGGATGTGGCCTTTTCCCACATCCTATCCTGAGATGCTGACTTCTGCATCCCTGTGTGGAACCCTTCTCTGCCTGTGACCTCATCACTCTGATTGACTCTTGGGACAGTAGTTGCCATGGGCGCCCTCTGAGTCCACACAACACCATTCCTTTCAGCATGGGATCACATCCTAACCATGATTCCCTCCTCTGCTAGGAGACCAGTGATGCTAGCCTTCCTTTGAACTTAGCACACACCCACCAAAGCACGCTGTCCCACAACTGTGACACCACCTACTAGCTCTGCAGATGGAACCCAGCTGCCACACCCAAGCTGTGGAGCTCACAGAATGGTGCCAAAGCACCAGGAGGGACCTGCAAGGCGAGGGGTGTTGACTCCGACAGTGGTCTTCCCTTCCCAGCTAACTCCCCATCACCCACATGGCTGTGCCATGCACAAACCCAGTACAATGAGAATATACCCTGGAGGGGCCACCCTCCTTGTTAAAGTCTACTTGGGAAGAGAGGGGGTGTCTCTCAAGATTTCACAGGTTGAATCTGAGATGGTATGGGTTCATTCTGCCTTCGCCTCCCACCAAGATCCTGATTTTCCTTGTGCAGAGAGACTGGAGGGCTGTATCTCCACAGTGGTTTTCACCATTGAGCATCTATCCATTCTCCCAATGTCAGCTGCCAACCCAGACAGGAACACATCTGATGACAGAGCCCCCCCAAACCCAAACTAGACTCTGGCCCTGTAACCTGCCTTCTTAGGAGAGGGTTAGTGGGAAATTAAGACAGCCTGGTAGAAAAGAGTATATAATAAGTCTCCTACATATGAACCTTCAAGGTGCAAACTTTCAAAGACGCAAACATGTGTGCACATGTCCAATCACGTGACTTAGTTCACATGTCTGGCGTACACTGTCATGTGTGTGCATTCTCTACAAATGATCGTGCCTTTGCGTAGTTTACTTACAGTAGTGCTGTATCTTTATGGCAAGCTCAGCATGTCCGGAAGAAGTAAGTGTAAAAGCAGTGGTGACGTAGCTGTACTTTTCAAGGTACTGTACTGTGAGATTAAAGATGTTTTATTTTTTGCATTTGTTTTTTATGCATTACTTGTGTGAACAGTATTATAAACCTACTACAGTACTGTGCTATAAAGTCAGTTGTGTCAGTTGGGTACCTAGGGCTAACTTTGTTGGATTTACTAACAAATTGGAGTTACGAAAGTGCTTGGAATGAAACTCGTTCATATGTAGGGGATTTACTCTATAAACATGAGAGTCAGACACAGCTGGTGGTGTAGCCACCCCTTGCCAGTTGTGTGATCCTGGCCGAGATCCTTGCTCTTTACAAGAGCCAGTCTGTTCATCTGCAGAATGGAAACAAATAAGCCCCATGCCATAGGGTTGTGGTGAGATCTCAGTAAGATAAGAAAGGGCACAGGACTTAGTGAGAGGTCCATCACCGACAGCCATTGCTAATGCCAACCCCATTCGGTATCTACGCCCTCAACGATAAACTCCACACAGGGACAGTACTCTGAACTCTCATCCCCTACACCCCCGTGCCCCTCATCTACCACCCTGAAGGCATACTGTAGACAGGAGACCCTTAAATACTGTTGAAGGAATGATTTGCTGAATGCTGTCTGGTCTCTGAAATGTGCCTTCTGTGTTTCATCATTTTATGAAAGATGTATTATTCCACGACCTTTTAGATTTCCATTTAATCATGCATCTAGATTAAATCCTGATTCATTTTCCTGACCCTGAATAGCATACAGCTCTTCCCTTTGATACTATCCTGCCTGCTTGGATGCAAGCTCTGTGCCAAGTGTATCCCTTTACGAGACCAACCAGTTTGCAACCCTGTGGCTTAGAACGACCATCATGTGTTATTCCTCCTGGTTCTGTGGGCTAACCAGGCAGTTCCGCTGCTGATCTCACTTGGACTCACTCACTGGGCTGCAGTCAGGCGATTCTCCCATCAGTAGTAGAAGCCAGTCGTTCTTCCACAGAGGCAACAGTGGTCCAAGAGGGCAAAGCCAGAACCGCAAAACCTCTGGAGTCCAGGCTCTGAGACTAAACTCAACATCGCTTCTACCACATTCATCATTCAAAGGCAATCCTGTGACCAATACAATTATTTTTAGTGCGG
>SJYA01000655.1:1008306-1069154 GCA_006410615.1 Neotragus moschatus
GGGAAAAAAAAAAAAATTGTGTGGGGGGGGGGGGGGGGGGGGGGGGGGGGGGGGGGGAAGCAGGGGAAATAGACTCTACCTCATGATAGGAGGGTTGAATGATAGGAGGATGATAGAATTGAAAGAACCTTCAAAATATTTTGGCCAGGGTTTCAAAGCAGACCAAGTCAAAGAAATACACATTTCATCTGACCCATGTATTAGTGGATGTGGAAAAATGGCACACATCCCCCACCAGTACCCTTAAAAAGCGAGGAGTATCTGACATTGGAAAATCCTTTTTCTCCACATGAGGGATTTTTAAGGCCACTTAGACTTGCCTGAAACTTCTTCTCCCTGGGTGACTTCATTTGCTCTCATCATTTCAATGCCATCTATATGCTAATGACCCTCAAACTTACACTTCCAACTCAGTCTCTCACTCACACATTCAAGTCTTGCTTTTGCTCCCCAAACTTGCTCCATCCATGGTCTTTCCAGTCTCCGCAGAGAAAATCACCAGTTACCCCAGCTGCCTGGGTCATAAATTTAGCTTGTCCCCAACTACTCCCTCTCCTTCACAACTCTAAGGTTGAATCCATCAGCAAATCTCACCAGCTCTACCTCCAAGCTACCCTGGCCCATCTCCACCACTGTACTCGTTTTCTAGGACTTGTCATGCTAAACTGCCACAAAGTAGGTAGCCTAGGGCAACAGATGTGTTGTCTTATAGCTTCAGAGGCGAGATGTCCGCAATCAAGGTGTTGGTAGAGTCATGCTCCACCTGTAACCTGGAGGGAAGAATCCTTCCTTGCCTCTGAGCTTCTCCTGGTGGCCCCGGTGTTTCCTAGCAGCTTCATCACTCCAAGATCTGCCTCTGTCATCACGCGATTCTCTCTTGCTGTTTGTCTCTGTCCAAGTTTCCTTCTGTTTATAAAGAGATCAGTCATTTGGACGAGGGCTCATCCTAATCCAATATGGTCTCATTTTAAGTTGATTACATATGCAAAGACCCTGTCTCCAAGTAAAGCCACATTCACCAGTACCTGGGGTTAGGACTCCAACATATCTTTGAGGGGTAGCAGCGGGGCATACGGGCTTCCCTGGTGCCTCAGTAGTAAAGAATTCACCTGCCAATGCAGGAGACACAAGAGATGGGGGTTCGATCTTGGTGTAGGAGAGATCTTCTGGAGCAGGAAATACCAATCCACTCCAGTATTCTTACCTGGAAAACCCCATGGACAGAGGAGCCTGGTGGGCTACAGTCCACAGGGTTACAAAGAGTCAGACATGCCCGAGCACAGCACAGGGAGGGCATAATTCAACCATAACTACTATAATCCCAGTCTAGGCCACCATCACCTTTTTTTTAAGATTTTTTTCTTGATGTGGACAGTTTTTCAAATCTTTATAAAATTTGTTATAATCTTGCTTCTATTTTATGTTTCGGTTTTTTGGCTTCAAGGTATGTGGGATTTACTTCCTCAACTAGAGACTGAACCCAAGCCCCCTGCATTAGATGACAGAGTCTTAACCACTGGACCTCCAGGGAAGTCCCTGCAATCACCTCTTTTCCTAGTCTCTGTTTCACTCTTGACCACCAACAGCAAAATCCTGGAACAAAACCTGGCATTCAAAGCCCAAGGTCAAGATCTGCACAGCCTTTCCCCACCTCACTCCCCACACACCCCTCCTCACCCTCATGCTACAGACACACAGAGGACCTCTCTGTTCTTGCTAAACAAGGTCCCACCCCAGCAAGGGCCTTCTCACTGGCTGCTCCCAGTGCCTGGAGTGCCGGCCCCAGGACTCAGTGACTCACTCTTCTTGTCGATCAGATATAGGTTTCGACGTCACCTCGTCACAGGTCTTCCCAGTCATTCTCTTTCACATCCCCTAACTCAACTCCTTACATAGCACTTATAGCTATGTGATTTGCTTTCTTGTTGATTCACTGCCTGTCTTTCCCACGAGGATGTAAGCGGGGACTGTACGTCATCTCTGCTATATTTGCCACACCTGCGAGTGCCTGGCACAAAAGAGATGCTCAATAAGTATTTGTTGCAAGAATGAATTTCTTCCTTTGTCACGTCCAACGGACAATTTTCTATCTTTATCCTGTAGAACCTAGTGCATGTGACAGACGTAATCATTTCCTCTTTGCATAATTCTCTACAGTCTCCTCCTAACCCCGGCTGATCGCAGGCTACAGTCTCCTCGTTCTAATTCCTCTCTGCCTCCTTTGCACAATCCTCTCCCTCTATGTCTTTAGAGTTGGTAAACCTTGGGGTTCTATTTTAGATCCTTGTGGTCGACGGGGTAATGGCTCCCCCGAAGATGCCCACATCCTAATGCTTGGAATCTGTGAACAGGTTACCTTCTGAAGCAAAAGGGACTTTGCAGATGCAATTAAGTTAACGATCTGCAGGGCTTCCCTGGTGGCGCAGTGGTGAAGAGTCTGTCTGCCAGTGGGGGAGACATGGATTCGATCCCTGGTCTGGGAAGATCCCATATGCCTCAGAGCAACTGAGCCCATGCGTCACAACTACTGAGCCTGTGCTCTGGAGCCCACGTGCTGCAACCACTGAGGCCCACATGCTCTAGAGACCATGCTCTGCAACAAGAGAAGCCACCACAAATAGAGAGTAGCCCACACAGCAACGGAGACCCGGCACAGCCAAAACTAAGTTAAAAAAAAGAAAAAAGAAAAAGTTAAAAATCTGCGAAGGGGAAATGATCCTGTATCATCCAAGTGGGCCCGATGTAATTATAGGGATCCTATGAAAGGGAAGTAGGAGGATCTGAGCCAGAGAGAAGATTACGATGACTAAAGCAGAGGTGACGGTGATGTGGCCATGAGCCAAGGAAAGTGGGCAGCCTCTAGAGGCTGGGAAGACTCCCAAGAGTCTCCAAAAGGAATACAGGTCTGCTGACATCTTGCTTTTAGTCCCCTAAGACCCACGTCTGACTTCTGACCTCTAACTCCATAAGGTAATACATTTCTATTGTTTAAGCCACCAAGTCTGTAGTAACTTGTTACAGCCGCCTTAGGGAACTAATACAGTTCTCTTCTCTTCCATCCTTGTATGTTCTCTTGAGGCAACTTCATCTTTACCCACAGCTTCAGTGACCATCTATAAGCAGATGTTTTGCTTCTAAAATTCAGACTCACATATTCAATAGCTTACTTGACATCTTTCATTGGATGTCCAATGGATACCCCAAACTCCATATGTCCCCAGCTCAGTCCCTCTGCCACACCATCCCAACCTGTTTCTCCACCTGTATTCTCTGTCTCAGCTGATGGTAGCATCATATGCCCACTGTTCCAAGCAGGGCACCTGGAGGACTCCCTATTCTTCATCCCAGTGTCTAACCCATCTCCACTGTCTCTTCTTGGTTTCCACAACAGTCTTCCAACCAGCTCCCTCAAATCCATCCTTCACGCTGCATTTTTCTTTTTGAAATGCAAATGTCTTTCCACATCTCTCCTTTCTAGGTTCCTCTGGGATAAAAGTCAAGTTGCTAAATGTGACTTACAGGGCTTCCCTGTCTGCCTCCCAACCCATCACCCCAGCCTCACCTCCTCTGTACCACAGCCCAGCTTTCCACGCCACCAGACACATTCCTCTATTAGAGGACAGAAAGGAGAGAGGAAAGCAAAGAGGAAGAGAGGTGAGGAAAAAGCTTGATCTCACTCCCAGGTCTTTCCTTCACTGAGTTTACCTCTCCAAAACCCTAGTCAGATGGGCTCTCAACACAGGGGGAGTAGAAACACCTCCTCCATACAAGACACTTTAAACATACATATCAGTGATTATTCATTCTCATTACTCAAGACACACACCCCAAAAATGCAAAATCACACCCCAACTTGCAAATTCATGCAAATATTCCTTCCCTTACAGATATGCCCCCACACAGAAAGACAAACACAGATGATCCAGACAGATGCTCATCCAACCGCACGTGTTTTTCCATAACCACCCCTGATCCTCGCAGACACAGCCTGAAGACATGGACACCCAAAGTGAAGCAGGTAACTTCTGTTGCTTAGAGAATGTGAGAATAAAGAACAGGAAAGGTGGGAAAGGATGGGAGAAGGCTGAGGGTCAACGGAAGAAAGGAGGAATGACCACAGAAGAACGTGTGGATGTGTTAGTCCCTCGGTCCCATCCATCTCTTTGCGACCCGATGGACTGTACTTACCAGACTCCTCTGTTCAGGGGCTTCTCCAGGCAAGAATACTGGAGTGGGTTGCCATTTCCTTCTCCAGGGCATCTTCCTGACCCAGGGATCGAACCCGGGTCTCCTGCATCACAGGCAGATTCTTTACCATCTGACCCTCCAGGGAAGCCCACAGAAGAGTCAACTGGGATATATTCATTCACCAACATTCCTTTAGTCCCAGTAACAGGCCAAATGCCACGCTGGTAACAGAAGTGTACAATGATCACAGCAGCAGCAGTGTTATCATCATCGCCGTCAAACAGCAGCTAACATTCCAACTGTGGTCACTATGCACCAGGCACTAAGGATTATACTTATATTACCTCATTTAATTTCCATAGAAATTTCATGAGGTCAATATTATTATCCTCAACTTAAAGATGCTGTAATGGGATCCCAGGAGTTAAGTGACATGTCTGGCATCATCCAGCTAAGAAGTGGGAAGACCTGGATTCCTAGCCAGGCCATCAGGTCCAGAGTCTGTGTTCTTACACATGTCCCAATTCAAGACTCTTCCTGTGAGTAGCTCACAGACCACTAAGAGCTATATGCTGGAACTGGGGCTGTGTGTTTTCTTTCCTGGGAAATAAAACATGGAATAAAGCATGGAATAGAAGGCAGTGACAGGCACCAGTGGGACGGACACTGGCTTTGGAGTCAGGCTGCCCTAGACCCAAATCCTAGCTCTGCCACCCNTATTCATTCTCATTACTCAAGACACACACCCCAAAAATGCAAAATCACACCCCAACTTGCAAATTCATGCAAATATTCCTTCCCTTACAGATATGCCCCCACACAGAAAGACAAACACAGATGATCCAGACAGATGCTCATCCAACCGCACGTGTTTTTCCATAACCACCCCTGATCCTCGCAGACACAGCCTGAAGACATGGACACCCAAAGTGAAGCAGGTAACTTCTGTTGCTTAGAGAATGTGAGAATAAAGAACAGGAAAGGTGGGAAAGGATGGGAGAAGGCTGAGGGTCAACGGAAGAAAGGAGGAATGACCACAGAAGAACGTGTGGATGTGTTAGTCCCTCGGTCCCATCCATCTCTTTGCGACCCGATGGACTGTACTTACCAGACTCCTCTGTTCAGGGGCTTCTCCAGGCAAGAATACTGGAGTGGGTTGCCATTTCCTTCTCCAGGGCATCTTCCTGACCCAGGGATCGAACCCGGGTCTCCTGCATCACAGGCAGATTCTTTACCATCTGACCCTCCAGGGAAGCCCACAGAAGAGTCAACTGGGATATATTCATTCACCAACATTCCTTTAGTCCCAGTAACAGGCCAAATGCCACGCTGGTAACAGAAGTGTACAATGATCACAGCAGCAGCAGTGTTATCATCATCACCGTCAAACAGCAGCTAACATTCCAACTGTGGTCACTATGCACCAGG
Organism: Neotragus moschatus; assembly: GCA_006410615.1. Classification (NCBI taxonomy): domain Eukaryota; kingdom Metazoa; phylum Chordata; class Mammalia; order Artiodactyla; family Bovidae; genus Neotragus; species Neotragus moschatus. Next base: position 1,013,923 of record SJYA01000655.1, read on the forward strand.
CACTAAGGATTATACTTATATTACCTCATTTAATTCCCATAGAAATTTCATGAGGTCAATATTATTATCCTCAACTTAAAGATGCTGTAATGGGATCCCAGGAGTTAAGTGACATGTCTGGCATCATCCAGCTAAGAAGTGGGAAGACCTGGATTCCTAGCCAGGCCATCAGGTCCAGAGTCTGTGTTCTTACACATGTCCCAATTCAAGACTCTTCCTGTGAGTAGCTCACAGACCACTAAGAGCTATATGCTGGAACTGGGGCTGTGTGTTTTCTTTCCTGGGAAATAAAACATGGAATAAAGCATGGAATAGAAGGCAGTGACAGGCACCAGTGGGACGGACACTGGCTTTGGAGTCAGGCTGCCCTAGACCCAAATCCTAGCTCTGCCACCCAAGAGCTGTGGAAACTGCAGCAGGTACCTTATGAACCTCCCTGAACATCTGTTTCCTCCTCCATAAATGAAGATATTAATATCTACTTTGATGAGCTTTATTAGAATTTAATAAGATACTACATATAAAAGTGCTAAGTGCAGTACTCAGGATTCGGTGAGCTCACAATAAATAAACCCCTTCCTCTTGTTGCTTCTTGGGATTTTCCTGGTGGCTCAGCTGGTAAGGAATCTGCCTGCAAGGCAGAAGACCCAGGTTCAATCCCTGGGTTGGGAAGATTCCCTGGAGAAGGGAATGGCAACCCACTCCAGTATTCTTGCCTAAAGAATCCCATGGATAAAGGACCCTGGCAGGCTACAGACCATGGGGTTGCAAAGAGTCAGACATGACTGAGTGACTAACACTTTCTTATTGCTTCAACAAACAATTACTCTCCAACACTCCCCAAACCAAATGCTTTCCAGAAACATTAGGACAATTGCAAATTACAACCCTTGGATATGTATTAGTTTTCAAACACATATTTGAAAAGTCACAGTAACTGGGCAGGAGCCATTGCTACCACAAGACAAGCAGCTCAGCACCTCACAATGACAATCACCGCCCTCCCCTGAGACATCAGAGTTCTAACTCTTGCTTAGAATCAAGGTGGCCTACATCTGCTTCAGATCTACAGAATCTGACTTGCCCAGAGCAGGGCCCTGGACTCTACTGTTTAAATTCTTGTACACCCTCAACTTTGAGAACCACTAAATTAAAAAGTAAAGAGACATTCTGCAATTTCCAAATAAATGCATGGCCCAGGGGTGAATGAGTCGCCCTGCAATGCTGCCAATTTTGAATGTCTCTTTTATACAAGACAGGATATAAAGGCCATTTCTGTCACTGCAAAGAAGTGGCCTCTCAATCTAGGATTTTCAGAAAGTCTTCCAGGGGAAACCACAGCATCTCCTTCACCTAGGTTTCACAAGTCAGAAAAGTTAGGCACAGCAGGGAATATGAAGGGTTAACTCTACCAGGTCTGCCCCTGGCAGGGGAAGAGTGGGATCAGAGGTTAGGGAAAAAATTCCTGTGGGATAGAATGTAGAAGGTGAGGACAACACTCCCCATTTGCCTGCTCCTCACAGGAGCCAGGAAGGGAACTCCAGAGAGCAGCAACGCAGCCCAGGCCGGTACAAAGAGCTGCGCCGGGGCAACCCAGTGTCTGCTGGGGCTGGTGGAGCGGTCTTTCGGAGTGTTTAGGTACTTAAGTATACTTGACTTACAGTGTTGTATCAATCTCTGCTGTGCAGCAAACTGACTCAGTTATACACATGGTATCACTTAGATGTGGAATCTGGGCTTCCCCGGTGGTTTAGACGGTAAAGAATCGGCCCGCAGTGCAAGACCCAGGCTCAACTCCTGGGTCAGGAAGATCCCCTGGAGAAGGAAATGGCAACCCGCTCCAGTATTCTTGCCGGGAGAATCCCATGGACAGAGGGGCCTGGCAGGCTACAGTCCATGGGGTCACAAAGAGTGGGACACGACTGGGCAACTAACACTGACGTGCGTGCAATCTAAAATATGGCCCAAATGAACAAATCTACAAACCAGAAAGGGACTGATAGACATAGAGAACAGATGTGTGGTTGCCAAGGGGCTGGGCGGGGCAGGGAGACAGATGGGCTGGGAGTTTGGGGTTAGTAGCTGTGGTGTGTTTATTTTTAATTGGAGGATAATTGCTTTCCAATGTTGTCTTGGTTTCTGCTGCACAACAATGTGAGTCAGCTATAAGCACATATATACCCCCTCCTTCTTGAGCCTCCCTCCCAGTCCCCATCCTGCCCCTCTAGGTCATCCACAGAGCACCGAGCTGCACTCCCTGTGCTATCCAGCAGCTTCCCACTAGCCATCTATTTTAAACATGGTAGTGTATGTCTGTCAAGGCTGCTCTCTCAATTCGTCCCGCCCTCAGAACATCGTGTTTATGCTGCACGGGATGCAGACCAAGGGTAAGCCTTGCAGGCTGCCTCAGTAAGCAGCCAAAAGTGACCTTCGAATAATTCCCTCCCAAAAGCAATTACACCAGAGCTAAAGGTCAAACAGTAACCAAAGATCCTCCAAGTCAGGCCTAGCATTTCCTCTCTACCTAAGGCTGTAGTCACATGACCACCACCCCAACCCCAGACCCTGAGCCCTGCAGCCTCAACCTGCCTTGAGCCCGGTTAAGGACAGGAGACAATGGAGGGGCACGTGCGCACGTTAGAGCTGAACCTCGAGTCCGCCCTGCAGCTGCCCGGTCCCGGCATCACACTGTGCTCCCTGTTCCCACCGTGGGCTCCAGTTCCGGCAAATGAGCCCCCAGCTCCCTTGTGTCCACATCTCTGAGCCCAAGATGCTCACTGTCCCCTTGCTTTCAAAGAACGGCTTTTCCTGAGCTCCCTGGATGAAGTGGGGCCCTGCTCTTTGCAAGCAACCCCAGAATGTCCCCACACCGAGGGCTCAGACACCCAGCATTGTTTGTGTCTGGGTTCTGCATGGTTAGCACACTGTGGTCTCCCAAGGGTGCACTCTCCCAGGCTGACTGCCAGAAACTGGAGATCCCCCCAGGGCTCACCACTGCACCCGGAGTCCCGAGCAACCACCCCCACGGAGCGTTTGCTCCAGGCCCTAGACCCTCCCAGCCTATTCCAGCTCTCTGTGCTTTAGCACGTCTTTATTCCAAAGTGTCACTTTTGACAGAGAAAAGGTAATGAGCATATTTATTGTGCCTCTACTTGCTCTTCTTTGCCCACAGCTATTGGGGATGGAGGCGAGGAGGGGAGCATTAAAAAACAAACCAAAAAAACTATCTTTACTGTAACTATTAGCAAATAAACACGCGCTTTCACTATCTAGCTTTCTCACCTACACTAAGCAATACTTAGCTAGAAATCATACATACTTTTTCTGATTGTGAAGCTAATAAGCAAGTTACTAGAGAATTAGAATGTAAACATCAACACAATTAATACATTTTTAAGTAGTGCATATATAAAAGAAATCCTTAACGTCACACGTTCAGCTTTGGACTAGCCTAGCTTTTCCCTAGTATTTTGTACACCGAAACACAGTGAGTCTGAACACCACTTATATGTTAAATTGCAGCTTTAAATGGCTGTGAGATGAACATTCAAGCTCTGTTAAAAGTCCTGCTTTCCAGCCAGTATTCATTCATTCATTCATCCTTCAGCGCACGTTTCTTGAGGGCCAACGATGCATTAGGCACTGTAGGTGAAGTACGGTGTTCAACCTCAGGGAACAGCCAAGAGAGGTGACAGATAGCAGACAGACAGAAGGTGAGCAGACAGACAATAAATAAACCAACCAGTGTAAAGCAATTATACTTCAATAATAAAAGAAAAGATAAACAAAGACCTACTGGGTAGCACAGGGAAAGATATTCAATATCTTCTAACTACCTATCCTGGAGGGAAAAATACATATTATCCATGTACATGTATATGGATATATATATATATATATCACTGAATCACTTTGCTGTACATCTGAAACACAATATTGTAAATCAATTATAATCAATTTTTTTAAGTACATGCAAATAAACTATTTTAATACCATTTTGTAAAAAAAAAAATCCTTCTCAGGAAGAACTGCTTTGCATTATGGTAAAGAGTAATGCCTTTTTAGAATCTATCCTGTTCCCAAAGAGACCTGAACAATTTTTTAAAATATTTACATGAATAATTATTAGTGTGTCTCTCGGAGAAGGCAATGGCACCCCACTTCAGTACTCTTGCATGGAAAATCCCATGGACGGAGGAGCCTGGTAGGCTGCAGTCCATGGGGTTGCTAAGAGTTGGACACGACTGAGCGACTTCACTTTCACTTTTCACTTGCATACACTGGAGAAGGAAATGGCAACCCACTCCAGTGTTCTTGCCTGGAGAATCCCAGGGACGGCGGAGCTTGGTGGTCTGCCATCCGTGGGGACGCACAGAGTCAGACACAACTAAAGCGACTTAGCAGCAGCAGCAGCAGTATATCTCTAATTGATGGAAATGATCATTCTGANTGGTAGGCTGCAGTCCATGGGGTTGCTAAGAGTTGGACACGACTGAGCGACTTCACTTTCACTTTTCACTTGCATACACTGGAGAAGGAAATGGCAACCCACTCCAGTGTTCTTGCCTGGAGAATCCCAGGGACGGCGGAGCTTGGTGGTCTGCCATCCGTGGGGACGCACAGAGTCAGACACAACTAAAGCGACTTAGCAGCAGCAGCAGCAGTATATCTCTAATTGATGGAAATGATCATTCTGAAATAGACTTAAAGCATGTTCTTAAAAAAGCAAACATACTGTCTGATTTATGCTATGAATGAAAGAATCAGCATAAAAATAAATGGGGAACATCCAGTAGCAATGAGCATACCTAGCACCTAGATCTTGGTCTCTTAATATCATTCTCCATCAAAAGGAACCTAGGCTCCTTAGACAAACAGCTGATTCTAGGGGTGGGGCAGGAAACATACAAGATGATCCTTGAAATGGCACAAAGAAAGGTGTTGAAAAATAAATATCTAATTAATGAAGCAAGATCAAAGAGACACAGGAACCAACTGAAAGAGCTCCCAACAGCCAACACTGGAACAACTAGAGCAACAAAATAAATAAAGTAGTATTGGCTTATAATCCAAAGCATAAAATTAATATTCATGAATCCATACTGCCATGAGTAAATGGTTGAATATATTAATACACGGAGAAGAAAACTCTCCCGTGCAGAGAAATTGCAAATGACTTATAATACTCCACATTAAAGGACTAGGGAGTTATGGTTCCACTCCTTAGCTATGAAACAGTTACTTCCTTCCAAAGAAGGCAGTAAAAAGAAGTTTAGAGAAATCTGACAAATACTACTTCAGCTAGGTGATCAAGGTCAATATCAACAATCACAAATCATGTTGATAGGATGTACCATTAATATGATGTGATGAAAATGGCACTTTACCTGTATTGTTTTCCTCCCAAACCCATTCAGTTCAGTTCAGTCGCTCAGTCGTGTCCGACTCTTTGCAACCCCATGAATCACAGCATGCTAGGCCTCCCTGTCCATCACCAACTCCCGGAGTTCACTCAGACTCATGTCCATTGAGTCAGTGATGCCATCCAGCCATCTCATCCTCTGCTGTCTCCTTCTCCTNCCAGCAGTCCTTGCCAATCCATCATTCCCATCGCTGCCTCCATCTTCACCAGGCCACGACTCTGTGTGTCTCTGTATCTCTGAGTCCTCTTCTTTACTCACAGGGACACCTGTCATTGGACTTGTTACCCTAAATCTGGGATGATCTCATCATGAGATCTTTAATTACATCTGCAAAGATCTTTTTCCAAATACACAGGCCCCAGGGGTTGGGACTCGGGCATATCTTTTTGGGAGCCACCATTCAACCCATTACACATGTGTACAAAGTAGTGCCCAAGTGAGTCAAAGTTCACCAAATAGTCTTTAAAAAAAAGAAAGGATTAAAATGTCTTTCTAAACTAAATTTGGAGAGANCACAGGCCCCAGGGGTTGGGACTCGGGCATATCTTTTTGGGAGCCACCATTCAACCCATTACACATGTGTACAAAGTAGTGCCCAAGTGAGTCAAAGTTCACCAAATAGTCTTTAAAAAAAAGAAAGGATTAAAATGTCTTTCTAAACTAAATTTGGAGAGAGAAGAAGAAACAGGATTAGACTCTCTGCAGGAGAGAAGATACGAGAAAACCAAATGCCCAAGGAGCAGAGACCCTCCTCTGTGTCTCCGTGTGTGGCCACTGTGTCCAACAAGAGGCCGGACCCCCTGTCGTTCCCTACCCCATCTCTTGCCAGCAGGGCTTTCCCTGGTGGTTGCTGCTGCTGGCCTATGCACTCCAACACAAGTCACAGAGCTGAAAGGGGCAGACCTGCATCCGATGCAAATCTGCCTAGTCCTCAACTTAAATGTCCATTGACAGAAATGGATAAAGACATGTGCTATAGATACACAATGGAATGCTATTCAGCCGGAAAAAAGAATGAAATAATGCCATCTGCGACATGTTATCACACTAAGTGAGCCAGTTAGAGAAAAATAAATACATCATATCACTTATACGTGAGAGCTTTAAAAAAATGATACAGGGACTTCTCCGGCAGTCCAGTGGTTAAGACTCTGTGCTTCCAATGCAGGGGGACAGGTTCAATCCCTGGTCAGGGAACTAAGATCCCATACGCTGTGCAGCGTAGCCAAAAAATGAAATAAGGAAAAAAATGATGCAAATGAACTTATTTACAAAACAGAAATAGACTCACAGACATAGAAAACAAACTTATGGTTATCAAAGAGGAAAGGTGAAGAGGAACGAAACAGGAGTTTGGGATTAATGTGTACATATATACATTACAACATAGAAAATAGATAATCAACAAAGACGTATTGTATAGCACAGGAAACTATACCTGATATTTTCTAATAACCTATAATGGAAAAGAATCTGAAAAAGAATTTATATATATACATACACACACACACACACACATACATGTAGGGGAGAAGGAAACAGCACCCCACTCCCATATTCTTGCCTGGAGAATCATGTGGACAGAGGAGCCTGCTGGGCTGCTGTCCATACAGTTGCAGAGTCAGACACGACTGAAGCGACTTAGCAGCAGCAGCATATACATTAAATTTATATATATATAACTAAATTACTTTGCTATACACTTAAAACTAACACAACATTGTAATTAACTTTACTTCAACTTAAAAAAAATCTGCCTGGTCCTAAAGCCTCTGTACCTTCCACTTTGTGGTCACTTAATATATTGACTAGTGCATGTGCATTTGCACACACACACACACACACACACACACACACACACACACACTGGAGGGTTACCAAAGAGGAGGTCATCTCAGGCCACAACCATCAGGCACAATGGGTGGCTGCAATCTCAAAACTCCCCAGGATATTTCTAGACCAAGATCCCTCCTGACTGGGTGAATTAAACAGCAAACACTGATCCCATTTAGCATGTCTACTGCCCATTGAATAGCCACAGCTATAAACAAGACGTGAAACAATTAAAACTATATTTAAAAAAAAATAAGTTCTTACATAATCCTCTTCTGAGACATGCCATCCTCTGATCAAAGCACCATTGACCACTCACTGTTTACAGCAGCATTTCCCAACCAGTTTCTGTGTGCTCCCAAACAAGGGGAAGGGTGTGGAGAGCAAAGGATGGAGGAGACTGAGTTCAGGGGAAGACATTCCAGACTCAAACAGCACCATCTTTTCACAAATCAGCCCCTACTCAGCCTCCCTGCCTCATCTCTCATGAGTCACCTCTGCCTACCACTACTCCACCTACCCAGTGTGCCAATACACTGCTTGCCTTCCAGCTCTGGCTCATGCTATTCCTCAGTTTTCAATGCCCTTCCGAGTCCTCTCTGCTCGCCGGCAACCAAGGCACCCCATCAGGCACCACTGGCCAGCCATGGTATCTCTTTTCTGGACTTCAGTCCAGCCTGGCCTCTCCTGTCTCTGACCTCCCAGCAGACTGAGGACCGGATCCGTCATGCCACTAACTCTGGTTCTTTCTCAAGTTGTCTTGCTTCCTTCCTAGTCCCAGCAAGCCCAGAGTCCTTTAGAGAAGGGAGCTCTCTGCACCAGCACAGCGCTCTCTGCTTAGCAATCGCTCAATGTCTACAAACCAAAGGTTACTTGAGGGTCCGTGAGAAACTGCAGAAGTGTGCTGTAATCGGTAAGTACCACTTTGTCCTCGGTTCTTTCTTATTAATTTCCTGAGCTTCTAATGCCAAATGTTCCCGCAAGCTGACTTCCTTCACCTGGAGAGTTGCAAATGCCAACTGCAATTAAAACAACAACTCTATTTTCGAGTCAGTTTCAGACAGTATAGGGCACCAGACTTCCTTCCAAGCAGTTAGGGAGCTAAGTTCCTTCTGTAGATTGTTTTCCAGGTTTTATAATAGCTTTTTTCCTCCTGAAGGGATACATGGCATGTATGTTTTAAACCAAAGCAAACTAATTTTCACTTTGAGATTTTTTTTTAATGGTGTAACGCCTCTTGAGGTAATTGGACATACCTGGGGACATCACATAAAACTGGGGTGAGACAAAAGTTCTCTTCCAAATCAAACATAGACATTCTCTCAGAAACATCTTTTTAATTCCTTTGACAAGAAAACAGCTAATTAGCGTCCCGATATGGGGCCCCAGATATTTCTTTACTCTTTGGTTAATTTCTACCAAACCAAAGCACAAAAGGGACACACATCCAACAAGGAGGGCATACAAAGCCTAGGTAATTCTGGAAGGTTCTTACATTTTTCTCTTTTCACTGTTTGGCGAGACAAAAGGATTTGGAATTCTGGGGAGGAGGAAAGTGATGAGTAATGAGAAAGAAAACAGCTTTGTAATCTTCTATGAAAGGTTTTATTCTGTCCTGTTATTTTTTTCTTAGAAAAAAAAAAATACAATATCCATACCCTCACCTTGCTTACGCTGCAATTCCCACCATTCACAATACTTAGAATACCATATGTTAGGCATCAATTCAACAAATATTTATTACATTCCTGGCACTGTGCTAAGTGGTAAAGAAACAAAACAAAATATGTTCAACTTCCACTTCCAGTCATGTGAACAGGCAGAGCTCTGAGAGGTCTCTTACATAAGACAAACAGGAGTCCTGCCCTCATGGAGATTACAGTCTAGGGGACAACGCTTGTCACTCCTAAAAAGGGACCTGGCTGGAGGATCGAAAAAGCTCATTGCTTCTTGATGTTCAATATTCCCTATCAGAAAAGCTAAAACGGGTCCACATGAAGATGACGCTCATTCCTTTCAGACTTTTAAAAAGTGAATGTTGAATGTCACTCTAAGAAAGGAGATGTAACCAGTACAGGCATACCACACTTCATTGTGCTTCTCAGGTACTGCATTAAAAAAAAAAAAAAAATACGTTGAAGGTTTATGGCAACCCTGCACCAAGCCAGTTTATCAGTGCCACGCATCCAACAGCATTTGCTCACTTCATGTCTCTGTCACATTTTTGTAATTCTTATACTATTTCAAACTTTTCTATTAATTGTACTATATTTGTTATGGTGGTCTGTGTTTAGTAATCTTTCCTATTGCTTTTGCAAAAACATTGACTCCCTGAAGCCTCAGATAATGGTTAGCATCTTTTGCCAGTAATTAAGGTAGGTGAGTCTTTTAGACATCATACTATTATGGACTTAAGACTACAGTATGGTGTACACACAACTTTTACATGCACTGGGAAGCCCAAAGTTTGTGCAACTCATTTGACTGCAAAATTCTAGAACGTCTATATCAGAACCCACAGGATCCCCAAGGTATTCCTGCACACAATTCTAGAATATGTATCTGCCACTAACCTCACAGAATGTTCTAGCCCAAAGGATTGCCGAGAGTTCTAGTTTCCTCATTATACAACCTAGGAAGCTGAGGCCCATGAGGTCAGTGTCTGAGCTCATAGTGGCCACTTGTCACAGTGTAGACAAGGGGACTGAACCCCACATCCTGGGTCTGAAATAGGTACACTGCCACAGGCATGTCCCATCCTCTCTGCAGGATGCTAACCTTCCTCCCTGGACTCGAGGAATTCAAGGGGATGGTGTGCAGGAGCCGAGAGGAGAAACTGTTTTTGTTGTTCAGTCGCTCAGTCGTGTCTGATTCCTTGTGACCCCATGGACTGCAGGGGGCCAAGCTTCTCTGTTCTTCTCTATCTCCAGGAGAAGTGAAAAGATCACTTTTTTTCTTTAGAACTTTTTACTTTATATTGGAGTATCCCATGGACAGAGGAGCCTGGCAGGCTACAGTCCATAGGATCACAACTAACCGAGCAACTAACACACTCAAATAGCCAATTAACAACGCTGTGATAGATTCAGGTGAACAGAGAAGGGATTCAGCCATATATACACATGAATCCACTCTCCCTCAATCCCCGCTCCCATCCAGGCTGCCACATAACACTGAGCCGAGTTCCCTGTGCTGTACGACAGAGGACGGACCATGCTTGTTCTCTCTGTTTCCCTACATTTGCTACTGAAGGACACAGACAGTGGTGCACGCCTCGGGGGATCCTTGTAACGACAGCCACACCACTGACCCTAGCACAAATCACAAAATGAGGAAGGAGGGCGCCTCCCAGTCACCTGGACACCCACTAAACAGTGAATACCCGTCAAGGTTATGGCTGCTCTTCCTGCCCCGTCCATTCTGAAAATCTCTCTTCTGCAACTCGGGCATCATTCCTACTTTCTGCATCTCTGATAGCACATCAGGAGACAGAGAAGAGAGGCCAAGACAGGCGGGGCAGCATTCAGGACACTAAAAACCTTACAACAAAGGGGCAATAAGAAAATAGTTAAAGGAAAAGAACCAGGGGAGTCATCGGTGTTGGACCTAGCACATGAAACTGGCCTGGAATTCAGTCTTGAATTTCCCTCTTGATAAGTCTCTATGAAGTCCTCCACTGATGCATCATTTTTTCTACTGACCCCTCTCTCTTCCTTCTTGCCTTTTTTTTTTTTTCTTCCTTTGCCCTATCTTGCCTCTCTCTTTGGTCCTGGCTGACAAAAACTGGAATTTCCAGAGTTAGATTTTTCTTTATATTCTGACCACTGGCTTTGATTCACCTCCAAGTGGACAAGAAATACAGTATCTGGCTATGGGAACAAACTAGCTATAATGGTTGTCTTTATGGCTACATAAATAAGCTATTATCATTATCTTTCATTCAGAGCCTTCAGATTCACAAAGAAAAGTGGTTTCTAAAAAAAGAAGAAGAAGAAGAAAAACANCAAGAAATACAGTATCTGGCTATGGGAACAAACTAGCTATAATGGTTGTCTTTATGGCTACATAAATAAGCTATTATCATTATCTTTCATTCAGAGCCTTCAGATTCACAAAGAAAAGTGGTTTCTAAAAAAAGAAGAAGAAGAAGAAAAACAATGGACAAGATGAAAAAGGAAAAAGTCCTTATTGGTAATTTTCTCCCTCACCATGATATATTACATTTGTGTAATCACATTTAAGGTTGAGTCCGCAGTCTCCATGCAGTACTGGAGGATGGGGTTTGTTTTGCATAATCAATGCCCTTTGCCCTCTGAAGCTGACAAGCATAAAATTCTTAAGGGCAACACTCTCATGGTCCATTGATAAATCCATTATCAATAACAATTCCTTGATCCATGGTGGACAGAAAACCTGCATTAGACAGAACAGACCTGGGTTTCAACTTTCTTTCCTTCTTGATATGTTGCTAGAGAGTCCTTCACTGAGGTGTACAGAAGGCAACATCAAAAGCAATTTGAGAAAGAAGAATGGAACTGGAGGAATCAACCTGCCTGACTTCAGACTCTACTACAAAGCCACAGTCATCAAGACAGTATGGTACTGGCACAAAGACAGAAATACAGATCAATGGAACAAAATAGAAAGCCCAGAGATAAACTCACGCACCTATGGACACCTTATCTTTGACAAAGGAGGCAAGAATATACAATAGATTAAAAATAATCTCTTTAACAAGTGGTGCTGAGAAAACTGGTCAACCACTTGTAAATGAATGAAACTAGAACACTCTCTAACACCATATACAAAAACAAATTCAAAATGGATTAAAGATCCAAATGTAAGACCAGAAACTATAAAACTCCTAGAGGAGCACACAGGCAAAACACTCTCCAACATAAATCACAGCAGGATCCTCTATGATCCACCTCTCGGAATACTGGAAATAAAAGCAAAAATACACAAATGGGACCTAATTAAAATTAAAAACACACACTCTGCACAACAAAGTAGACTATAAGCAAGGTGAAAAGACAGCCTTCAGAATGGGAGAAAATAATAGCAAATGAAGCAACTGACAAACAACTAATCTCAAACATTTACAAGCAACTCCTGCAGCTCAATTCCAGAAAAATAAACGACCCAATCAAAAAACAGGCCNTTGCTGGCATATTGAGTGCAGCACTTTCACAGCATCATCTTTCAGGATTTGAAACGGCTCAACTGGAATGCCATCACCTCCACTAGCTTTGTTCGTAGTTTTAACATTCCACATATAAGCAATACCACACAGTACTTGTCTTTATCTGTCTGACGTGTTTCACTCAGCATAACACCCTCCAGCGAATGTACCTTGTTAAGGTTAATCTCTGTATTCTGCCTGGAATCTCTCTTCTAGCAGAATGCTCAATAGAGTTTGCAATTGATTGGGTCACTGAACTTTGCCCCTCATTCACCTGATTCCACTTCAATGTCTCGACAGTTTCTTGTCCCTTTCTCTTCCTTCTCCACACTATACCCCCTCAAGTTTTCAAATTTCCAGAACACCTTCGCATCAAAGGAAAATCGGGAATCCTACGCCTGTCATTCATGACTGCACACAACCAGATAATTCTAAGTGTACTTTTCACTCTTTCCCTACAATAACCCTAACCCAGCTTTTCTCCTCACACCTCCCATTACATAACACCAGAGCGTACTCTGCCTTCCTCCCGGCCCACTCAGCTCCTTCTTGGGACCTGCCTTGTACAGAAGTTACACACACACCAAACTTCCCTTTTCCTTTCTGAAGCAGCACTCACTCTGTCTGAACCACCCATTTTGGCCTTCTAAAGTAACCAAATGTTCCCCAAGACTCCCCAAGCTAATAAGCTTTTGGAGGACAAGGAAAAGATCTCACTACACTCTTTAATCCCTTAACTTGGCCTGAATTCCCCACTAAAAGCAGAGAATTTACTAACAGCTTATGTGCAGTAGGTTATTTGGGATGGATCCCAGGAGCGGGAGTGAGGAACTAGGGGAGAGCGAAACACAGCAGGGGAAAGATCCAACGCAAATGTGCGTGAATGAGTGGTCGCTGTTGGGTCCCTGCATGGCTCACTCCATCGCAGTGGACCCTCTGAGGATGAACAGAATACGGCTCAGACTCCCCCATCCAAAGGACAAAGAAGGAAGCAATTCACCACCAGCTCCCGCCCCTCACTGGTAAGGGTTAACCCAAGGATGTTGACTCCTTCACACTCCACTGGCCCTTCCAGTGATAGTCCCCAGAAACCCGTGGAACATGTAGAAAGGACCAGCTATGTGGTACAACTGAAGCAAGATGCTGTCCTAGGACATTCTGTGAGGCTCCTTGCCCAGCAATGGCTGGAGTAAAAGATGGGATGAGAAGGATGTAAGGACACAGAGATGTCTGATACAGCTTGTTGGCACCTAGTGCAAGGCTGTACTTAACAGAGATGTGCTGTCCCTAATGGTGTTCAGTGCAGTCACTCAGTCATGTCCAACTATTTGCAACCCCATGGACTGCAGCACGCAAGGATTCTCTGTCCATCACCACCTCCCGGAGCTTGCTCAAACTCACGTCCATCGAGTCGACGATGCCATCCAACCTTCTCATCCTCTGTCGCCCCCTTCTCCTCCTTGCCTTTAATCTTTCCCAGCATCAGGGTCTTTTCCAATGAATCACCTTAATGATGAAATCAACTCAAACACTTCCTCCTTGAGGACCTTGCCCACCAATCAGTGATATTGCCCACCAATCACAGATATTCTGTGGTCATCCACTTTCAGCCCTGAAAAACTCCTCAAGGCTTCCTCTTTATATCTGTTATAAACGCTCTTTGATCCCCATACTAAAACGGCCTTAACTGTGAAAACAGCAAGACAATACAATCATTAGATTTTCACAGAACATTTCTGAACCATTATCTGAATAACCTTCTTCCCCTGCCTGAGGAGGCACAATTAGCATACCCAGATATCAGAGGTTATCCAGCTCAAATGGTGGCTAAGTAGATATCAAATAAAATGATCTCTCCAATTCCACAGACATTTGCTGAGTCCTTATCATTTGCAATATACCACTGTAGGGGCCAGGGCTTCCCTGGTAGCTCAGTGGTAAAGAATCTGCCAGTGCAGGAGACGCAGGTTCGATCCCTCCGTCGGGAAGGTCCCCTGGAGGAGGAAACGGCAACCCTCTCCAGTATTCTTGCCTGGAGAATCCCATGGACAGAGGCACCTGGCAGGCTACAGTCCACTGGGTCGCAAAGAGTCGGACACAACTGAGCAACTAAACAATAACAGCAACATTGTAGGTGCCAAAGAGATGAAATGAGTATGCCACGGTCCCTGGCCTCGGGAGGCTTACCCTCAGACTGAAGATGGTCCAAGTCATCGACAAGGTAGATAACAGGAGGCGCCCCCAGGAAACAGATGCACTGGATTCAGAGGGAGGGGGCTCCCATTCCAATGAGGGGACTGGGAATGGCTTCCTGCAGAAGAAGACGTTGAGATGGGCACTAACTGGTGGTTCCACCTGGAAGGATGCTCCCAGAGAGAAACATGAGAATAGGAAGAAGAGGACAGACTCCGCAGACTCGTTTGGCTGGGCAGTGCCCTCGCCTGAGCCCTCCTATGCCCTTCTAGTCCAATGGCTGTCAAGTCTCCTAGTTTTCATGCTGTGTTATGTGGAGTCCCAGGAACCTGGGAACAGATGGACAGCAGTCTGATGGGATGGACAGGACAGAGCTCAGGACTCAGAGGTCCCCTTCCCACTTCAACTAGAGTCGCTGAGTTAGAACACGAGCTCCACGGTTAAACAAGCATTTGGAAAATAAAAGCTGCTCTTGGAGTGGGAAGCACCGGTGTAGGAGGCAGGGACCCACTTGATATCACCAACCAGCCACAGGAGCAGGGCCTGGGGCCTCAAGGGACCTTGGTTTACTCACCCGCCACCTCAGCACTTCTTGAAATGTCTCCAGCTATTCTGCCATCAGAGTATTGTTGGACAGTTTCAGAGGAAACTGCTTCACCCTTGGAGGCCTGGTAGGGTATGCACGGATAGCCAGTGGTCTGCCTCAGGATGAAATGCAGAGCAAGCTCCCAAGTCACCATATATGTCACCTCCTTTTCCTTCTCTTCCCCAGAAGAGGCTCGAGCAGTAAGATTAATCAAATGTACTTTCTTGGCAAAAGTCAATTATCACTCATGCCAAGTGAGTGAGTGGGTACTTGCAGAATGGAACGCAGGATTTTGAGGAGCATCCTCATTTCTCTGATAAACAAGGGAAAGACCTTTGATGTTACCTCCCTGGAGCTCCTAGAGAGTCTCCACGAAGACTGGAAACCATGGAGAGAGGTTCTTGGTAAAAGGGTAGGAACAGAGAAGCAGGAAAGAGGGAAGATAACTGATAC
Organism: Neotragus moschatus; assembly: GCA_006410615.1. NCBI lineage: Eukaryota > Metazoa > Chordata > Mammalia > Artiodactyla > Bovidae > Neotragus > Neotragus moschatus. The sequence goes on from SJYA01000655.1 coordinate 1,029,593, forward strand.
CTTGACCTGGAACAATTAGTAGATTTTTACATTCTAATCCAGTAAGAGGACAGACTTAGTGAGGTGATTTCTGAAGATAAATTGCTTTGAGGCAAATAAATCTTCCAGAACAGAATGACCCCCCAAATCAGATGAAAACGTCCTGCATGAGTTAATTCATCCTGATGACCTACTACACACATGGACAAAAAGGAAAGATCAAATACCAATAAATGGCAGGAAAAAACAATTACTGACTTTGTAAATTATGCATCCTTAATACTTCTAATCTAAAGACTAATGTCTCTGGCTTTGTCATGAAATGCCAAAATTGTTAACTTCATTCAACTACTTCTATAAATTAGTATACACACTTTAGTTTACTGATGGATGTAATCAGAATGAAAATATTGATATAAGCAAACACTCACTGCTGGCAATAGAAAAATAAATAGAAACACAGTCCATGACAGCAGTCATTTGTCCTACTCTTTTTTTCTCCCAGGAAAAAGTTATTATAAAGTAAGATGATGGAGAGCTGTTTAGGTTCTGACCTTTTCTCCTTCTCTTTATATTTTTTAATCCAGAATTAACATCAGAAAATACCCTGAACCTTTCAACATTTGTCTTCTCAGATTCTATGCAAGCTGGCTTCTCCACAGCTGAGGTGAGAAGAAGCAATTCATATTTGAGGAACATTCCCTAGGCCAGGGAATTGTCAGCAAAGACACTATTTTTGAGGCAATCCTGTATAACATAAATGGAAAATGAATGTATTAGATAAACAGAGGATGGCAGATGCCACATTCTTCAAGTCGTAGGCAGCTTCATGTGCCTCTCTTACTCAGCAAAGTACCATAGACAGGGTGCCTCAAACAACAGACACTTATTTTCTCCAAGTTCTGGAGGGTAGAAAGTCTAGGATCAAGGTCCCACAGGGTTCAGTTTCTGGTGGGCTTTCCTTCCCCACTTGCAGGCAGCCACCTTCTCTCTAGGTCTTCGCGTGGCCTGTCTTCCCTGTGTGCACATGGACCCAGAGCCAGCGAGCTCTTCGAAATCTCTTTTCATAAGGACACTAATCCTTTTGGACCAGGTCCCACCCTTATGATCTCAATTAACCATAAGTACTTCCTTACCACAAAGACAGTTATACTAGGGGTTAGGGCTCCCATATACGAACTGAGGGGAACAGGGGAGATCATATACATTCAGTCCATAACAATACTTATGGAGAAATTTGCTATTCTCTGGAACTTAGGTAAATTATTTACTCAGTCAGTTCAGTTCAGTCACTCAGTTGTGTCCGACTCTTTGCAACCCCATGGACTGCAGCACACTAGGCCTCCCTGTCCATCACCAATTCCCAGAGCTTACTCCAACTCACGTCCATCGAGTCAGTGATGCCACCCAACCATTTCACCCCTCTGTCGGCCCCTTCTCCTCCTGCCTTCAATTTTTCCCAGCATCAGGGTCTTTTCCGATGAGTCAGTTCTTCGCATCAGGTAGCCAAAGTATTGGAGTTTCAGCTTCAGCATGAGTCCTTCCAATGAATATTCAGGACTGATTTCTTTTAGGTTAGGAATAACTGGTTAGATCTCCTTGCAGTCCAAGGGACTCTCAAGAGTCTTCTCCAACACCACAGCTCAAAAGCATAAATTCTTAGGCGCTCAGCTTTCTTTTGGAGAAGGAAATGGCAACCCACTCCAGTGTTCTTGCCTGGAGAATCCCAGGGACGGGGGAGCCTGGTGGGCTGCCATCTATGGGGTCGCACAGAGTCGGACATGACTGAAGCAACTTAGCAGCAGCAGCAGCAGCTTTCTTTATAGTCCAATTCTCACATCCATATCTGACTACTGGAAAAGCCATAGCTTTGAATAGATGAACCTTTGTTGGCAAAGTAATGTCTCTGCTTATTAATGTGCTGTTTGGGTTGGTCATAGGTTTTCTTCCCAGGAGCAAGCGTCTTTTAATTTCATGGCTTCAATCACCATCTGCAGTGATTTTGGAGGCCCCCCAAATAAAGTCTGTCACTATTTCCATTGTTTCCCCATCTATTTGCCTTGAAGTGATGGGACTGGATGCCAGATGATTTACTCAGTCAGTCAATATTTATTCACTTCCTACTATGTGCCAGGCATTTCCTTCATGTCAAAAGGAAAAGAGGAAAAAGGAAAGGGAAGAGAAAGAAGGAACAGACATTCCTGTTGCAGCCTCACTTCTTTAGATCTTCAGTTTTGCATATTCACCTTTAAAGTGAGCTTGCTGCTGCTGCTGCTGCTACATCACGTCAGTCGTCTCCGACTGTGTGCAACCCCATAGACGGCAGCCCACCAGGCTCCTCTGCCCCTGAGATTCTCCAGGCAAGAACATTGGAGTGGGTTCCCATTTCCTTCTCCAATGCATGAAAGTGAAAAGTGAAAGTGAAGTCACTCAGTCGTGTTTAACTCTTAGCGGCCCCATGGACTGTAGCCCACCAGGCTCCTCCATCCATGGGATTTCCCAGGCAAGAGTACTGGAGTGGGGTGCCATTGCCTTCTCCGTAAAGTGAGCTTACTGAATCTCAAAATGCAGTTTCTACATGTTAAGTATGATACCTCAGAAGGAAGTAGTACAATTCAAATCACTATTTGTGTGTTCTTCCCAAGTTTTGATGCAACTGTATATTCTGAATTGTATCACTGAATTTCCACTACTCATTTACACAAAAAAAGTTCTTTCTTCAGTCAGTTCTTAATTCTGTAAGCCCTTGGGGACCTAGATCTTGCCCTGTTCCAATGAAATTCACAGCTACATAGTGTCTGATACACAGGGATATTCATACAATTGTTGAATGAATAAAGACACAATAACCTCATTCAAAAGTTTAAAACAATGTTTTAATAAGATTGTTAAAGAAATAAGATCCTAAAATTCAATCCTGATCTTTTCTACCATGTGTCTTCTTTTTCCTATAAATTAGCTTTCAAAAACAATGCAGAATTTTGTCTTTTAATCAATAGAACAGAGGTTTTGTCAAATCCTATTTGATTTTTTCTTAGGAGTCAATGTTCTGATTCCTGTGCTGGAATCATCAAAATCCATAGGGCCCAAGTGGACATCATCATCCCAACTTGGGTCACATTACTATCATCAACGTGGGTCTCACCTTTCATTCAACAATTATCTATGAAGCTCCTACAATCTGCCAAGCATTGAACTGCACACACAGTGACATAATGGTGTGAAACAGACAAGAAACAGACACAGTCACTGTCCCTGCCCTTATGATGCTCACACTTCAGTGAAGGAAACTATCACAATAATAAATGCACAATTACTAGCTGGATTAAGGGTACTGAAGGACAGGAATCCAGGTCAGTAAAATCCGCGAACAGAAAGTCAGGTAAGAATTCAAAGGCCTTGTCCTCACCAATAATGCACAATTTCAGGGGTCACATTCTTTATACACCACCGCCTGAGTTTCCAGTTTACTGCTTCTAGTGACCCATCTCCAAAAATCCTTTGATCCCGCCAAGACTTACAATCCATCCATCCTATCACTTTTTCACTGTCCCTCATCTGCTCCTACCCTTTCTGTCCACATTTTCCAGTTTGGATGCCATAGCCAATCATTCCTTTACTCTCCATCTCTAGGACACTTCCTCATATTCTATACTAGCAAACTCTTGATTAACTCTAATTCTTTGCCGGGACTTCCCTGGTGTTCCAGTGGTTAAGAATCTGCCTTGCAAAGCAGAGGACACAGGTTCAATCGCTGGTCAGGAAACTAAGACCCCATATGCTGAGGAGCAACTAAGCCTGTGTAACGCAGATCCCATGTGCCACAACTGATGTGGCCAAATAAATAAATATTAAAAAAAAAAAAAAACCTCTCTGCTTTCTCCATGAGTTTGCCCAGGCAGCAAAACACCCTAGGGAAAAACACACGATCATGCCACACTAGTCTCACATTAAATATGAGACCACAAGCCTCAACTGAACCCTTAAGGCTGCTTACAAGGGTATCATATTTCCAACTCCACCCCTTCATCACCTGCTCCCCATCCTCACAGGTGATAATCTTGCATCCTGTACCACTGAGATTTGAAGCAATTGATAGAATTTCACTAATTCCCATGACCGCATCTGTCTACCTACCAGCACGTGCCTAACTACCACACATTCTGCCTTGCCTCCCGTTACTATAAATGAGCTGCTGTCTGATCCACACCTGTGCACTAGATCCCATCCCTGGGTGCCTACTTAATGACATCACTGTAAAGATCCGCTCCCCCAACATTGGTAAATTTCCCTTCCCTATTGGTCCGTTCCCATTATCATGCAAATCTGCTGTTATTTCTCCCACCTTTAAAAATCCCTCTCCCAGGGCCACTTCTCCGACTAATCTTCCATTCCTCTACCACCTTTATGACAAACCACCTTTGAGAAGTTCTTTATACTCAAGGTCTCTAATATGTCCTCTTCTATCCTCTCGTGAACCTAGCCCAACTGGACTTTTGCTACTCTACCAAAACAACCACCTGCTGCTGCTGCAGCTGCTAAGTCACTTCAGATGTGTCCGACTCTGTGCGACCCCAAAGACGGCAGCCCATTAGGCTCCCCCGTCCCTGGGATTCTCCAGGCAAGAACACTGGAGTGGGTTGCCATGTCCTTCTCCAATGCGTGAAAGTGAAGCTGCTCAGTCGTGTCCGACTCTGTGCGACCCCATAGACTGTAGCCCACCAGGCTCCTTCACCCATGGGATTTTCCAGGCAAGAGTACTGGAGTGGGGTGCCATTGCCTTCTCCACCAACGACCTCCAAATGGTCAAACCCAGTGCACAAATCTAATTCTTTATTTCATTGCTCAACTAGCAATATGTGACACAGACTGCTTCCTTCTCCTGGAAACACTTTCTTTCACTTAATTTCCACTGACCACTCCTCCTTGGTTTTCTTTCTCCTGGACCTCTTTATGGTGCAGTGCCCCAAGCCTCAGTGTTTAATCTTCTCTCACCCATTCCCTTGGGGTCTCAGTCAATAGTTTTAAACACCACCTATGCCAACAACTCAGAGAAGGCAATGGCAACCCACTCCAGTACTCTTGCCTGGAAAATCCCATGGATGGAGGAGCCTGGTAGGCTGCAGTCCATGAGGCTATGAAGAGTCAGACATGACTGAGCGACTTCACTTTCACTTTTCACTTTCATGCATTGGAGAAGGATATGGCAACCCACTCCAGTGTTCTTGCCTAGAGAATCCCAGGGACGGGGGAGCCTAGTGGGCTGCCGTCTATGGGGTCACACAGAGTTGGACATGACTGAAGCGACTTAGCAGCAGCAGCAGCACGCAACAACTCTCAAGTTTATATCCCCAGTCCAGATCACTCTGCTGAACTCCAGACACATATATCCACGTGCCTCCTGTGCAATGTTTACCGCACATCTATGACTTAATACACCCCAAGCCAAAGCCCTTATCTCCCCAAAGTCTGCTGGTCACTGAGGTCTCCATCTTGGTTGACTCAACTCCATCCCTGGTCAAGCGAAAACCCTGGAGCCTTCCCTCTGTCTCTCATATCCAATCCATCTTCACTCTACCTTTAAAATATCTCCAGAATCCACCTTTCACCATTTCCTCTGCTAACACTCTGCCCCAAGCCACCATCACCTGTCTGTGCTGTGAACTGCCTGCTAACTGATCTCCTTGCTCTGTCGTTGTCTTCCTACAATCTACTGTCAGCACAGCAACCAGAACGACCCCAGTGGCTGTGATCCCTTCTCAGAGTGGAAGCAAAGACCTAATGATGGCTCTACATGAATACACCTCCTAGTGCTCTGCCCCTCACTCACTCTACTCTGCTGGCCTCTGGCTACTTCTCAGGCCAGCCAGGCATATGCCAGCCTTAGCAATTTAACATGGCTGCTTCCTCACCCTTCTTCCTCTTTCCCTCAAATCTATATGTCTTGGTCCTTTATCTCCTTCAAAGTCATCTATTTGGTGAGGCCTTCCCTGTCCCACCTCCTTGAAATCCCAAGCCAGTGCCCTCTTCCACATTCCCTATGCTCCCTACCTTTTTCCATTTTTTCCCCAAACACTCATCAGCTTCAATCACAATATCAGTGCTGTTGTTCAGTTGTCAAGTTGTGTCTGACTCTTTGCAACCCCATGGACTTCAGCACACCAGACTTCCCTATCCTTCACTATCTCCTGGAGTTTGCTCAAACTCACAATATTATCGTTTACTTATTCTGATGACTGTCTCCCTGCGAGAATGTAGACTCAGCCATGGTGGGTATCTTGTTTCTTTTCTACTCCTCTATCTCAGGTGCTTAGACCAGCGGCAGGCACATCGTCAGTGCCCAGTTATATATTAATATGCTGAGTGAATACATGAAACAAGAGGCTGAGACGTGCTCACTCAATGGCCTCAAGCGAAATACTCAAAGCTTATCCAGGCATGAAGAGGGTGATGAGTACAAGGACCACTGTGATCCCATTAACGAGTTGGCATTTATTAGAGTATTTACAAATATATTTTCATCAAAGTATCTGGTAGTTACTTTGGAAAGTGACCTAGGGTCAAAAGAAGGTTTGAGAAACCTGGTAATTGCAGAGAGTTTAAGAATTTCTAAAACTTTCTTACAACCTATCATGTGTGCATTACCAGTCGCTCAGTCATGTCTTACTCTTTGCCACCCCACCAGGCTCCTCTGTCCAAGGGATTCTCCAGGCTCAGAGTACTGGAACGGGTTGCCATTTCCTCCTCCAGGGTATTTTCCCCACCCAAGGATCAAATTTGCATTCCCTACATCTCCCTGCATTGGCAGGTGGATTCTTTACCACCAATCCACCTTGGAACTTACTCCAAAGAGTAAATGACTATGAACTTCTATTCCTAAGGAAAATAAAGAGTCGGCATGACCTATCAAAGCCCTAAATGCCTTTAAAGTGTCAAGTTTCAGCTTTAAAAGTCATGTACATTTTGTGCTCCTCTCTGTAATATATCCATTTGTTTAAATACAAAAATAGTGCTAAATTATTTAATAGTTTAATTACTTGATTTTCCAAACAATCGTAGAATAAAATTCACAAATGACAGAGGGGTGCCATGTTTTTCCTGGGCATCACATCCTCCTAGAAAGTATAGGAACCCCACTTTGAGAATCACAGGACACTTCGGAACTACCAAACAACAACCAGGAGGGTTGCAAAGCTGAATGGAAGCACAAAAACAAACTGGCATATTTCACAGTTTCGCCTTGTCAAACCCTAACTGACCCTTCTTCAAGGTCCTATTGAGATGCTCTTTTGAGTTAAACAGACTCTGTGTAAATTTCTCTCTTTGCTTTCACAGTCTTCTAACGACCACATACTTTGTTTCAGAGCTATTTGAGAAGCTGCATGTCGCATTTTATGTTTTCCCTCTAACATCCTTTAGCATTCTAACTTGGAAGAGGTCATTACAACTGATGAGGGAAATTAAGGAGGAGAATAATTTTAATGAAAATGACATTAACATGCATTTCCATTTGTGGCTAAGTAAAGCAAAAGAAATAAAATGTTCCATCTTTCAGGTCACAATCTTAGGATGGAGGCTGAGTTCAGACACCACAGCTCAGCCAGCTAGCCCTTCCGTGGCTGCATTCTGATTCCTACTCTTCTCCCCTCTTTTTCTCCTCCATTCCTCCTCTGTCACGCCCTAACATTTAGACAAAAGGCCACAGAGGGATTAGCTCATACCTACTGTAATGGATTTAAGTCCGGCTTCTGACTCCTTCCCCGGTGCTCAGATGGTAAAGAATCTACCTGCAGTGTAGGAGACCCAGGTTTGATCCCTAGGTCGGGAAGATCCCCTGGAGAAGGGAATGGCTAAATTCTCCAGTGTTCCCATGGACACAGGAGCTGGCAGACTATAGTCCGTGGGGTCTCGAACAGCAGGACACGACCCAGTGACCAACACTTTCACTTTCTGACTCTTTCAGTGCCACTGTCCTTGAAGTTCATGAAGGGTTCTGACTTTCAGCCTATGTTGTAAGCCAAATTGTGTCCTCTCAAATTTACGTGTTACAGTCCTAACCACAGGTACCCCAGCATGGCCCGGGGCTAGGGCGGGCCCAAATCCAATATGGCGGACAACACTGGAAGAGGAGGAGACTAGGAGGCCGACCCGAGAGGGCGGGCCGTGTGGAGACACAGGGCAAAGATGGCCGTCTACAAGCCAAGGGGCGAGAGCCGCTGAGCTGGCTCCTTGATCTCAGCCTCCGGAATCGTGAGAGCTGTTGCCACACTACCCAGTCTACTTTCCCAAAGCAGCTCCGGCAAACGAACACAGCCCATAAATACTGAATAATAGATGCAACTCAGTAAGGACGAAAGCAAGGCTAAAAGAAGGAGTGGAGACAACTGACGATGGTGCTCAGATGGCAGAACTAGAGCAACGGACAGAGGAAGAATAAAACTCTGGAGATCTGAGTGTGTCTTCAGACCTAGAAAAGACCTTGGCTTTGGTAGACAGCAGTTCTTCCCCGACACCCACCAATACATCCGTGCCTCTGCAAAGGACCTTTACCTCTTTCGCGGGCAATGGAAGGCGTTCCTGAGCCCCACTGGAGGCCGAGGTCGGCCATCCTGGGTTCACTGTGCAAAAAATATGAGCTGACAATGAAGGCCCCTTTGTCCCCACAGTAGGAACCAAGACAGCCCATTTCCTGTGAGCCTCCAGGTAAGAAGACAAAGGCTATGCCACCTGCCCAGATGCTCTTCCTGCATCTCAGGAGGCTGGAGGAACATGAATTCTGTTTGTTTTACACTCAAATCTGGTCAATATCTGACCTCACTCAGATTCAACTAAAACACTGGTAGCAAGAGCTTGAAAAATGCATGAATATGCTCCCAGTTGTGCATTGCAGGGGGCGGGGATGGATGGAAAGAAACAAAGACAATTGTTTCTAGTCTGATACCCAGGTAAGGAAGACTCTCTTCTCTCAACAGTGATTATGCAGACAACCTGTGAAGGATCTGAATCCAATCACCCCTTTTTCCTTTGCTATGATGAGGTTTACAAGGGAAAAATCCATAATTCCAGCACTAATACAGTTAGTAAAATCTGCCAATAAATCTTCAAAGGAAATCTGTCAGCAATGCTGTTATTAAATAAACGGAACAACATACTGCATGGTACAAATTCAAACAACACACCTCATTACTGTACAAATTCAGATTTCTTCCAAGTCAAATTCTGTCCCCTGAAGCTGCGTGAAAGCCAAAACCACTAGTCCTCCATTTGAGCCCAGTGCTGAAAGTTCACTCAGTCATTCAACCAACATTCAGAGAAAGCCTACTACATACTGGGCAGGGTGACGGAAATGGAGATAGACAGAGGAGATACAGTCCCTGCCTTCAAAGAATTCATTATCAGGTAAGGTAGACAGACAAATCAATAGATGATAACATGTAGATGCTATACAAGCGCCAAAGTGAAAGAAAGATGGAAACTGAACAAAAGGTGATCCTTGCATTCAGGTTTCTGGAGGCAGCTGATTCGTGACTTCACAGACAAGAGGGCGAAAACTGCATAGCACTCTGGTTTGAACGCTTTATCATCGCAACCCAGTCTGGCCAGCTACGTCCACCACCCACTGCTCCTCTCTTTCCTGCCCCCAGGATCCATGCCACGTGATGCAGCAGGTCTAGACTGGTCACTGCCTTCCCAAGTCCACAGAAAAGATGAGCTGGCATCACCTGGGGAGTGATCATTTTTTTCTCTCTCCATTTGAAAGAAAACTAGGTAGCGGGGGAAGGACAAATATAACACAGAGGAAACTCACAAACAGCACGAAGGCTATTCTGGGCATCTTTTGGCTCCTGGATTTAGCTGTCCCTGGGGATAGAAGTAAAGGTGGCGGGCTGTGATGGACAGAATTCCAGATGGAGACTCCAGAGTCCTGGCTCCACCTACTTAAGTGGACACATTTTCTTTAATGCCATCAGATTTAACTTTCTCTTCTGTAAAATGGGGTCATACCACCTACCCTGCCTACCACCCAGAAAGCTCAGAAAATCAAAGGAACTGTGATAAGTAGAAATGTTCTTAAGCCTGAAAAACACTGTACAAATAGAAGAGAGGGTTATAATTAACCTAGCCACAAAGCTGCCTTAGGGCTTGATTAAAATACACTGTACCTCTCTGGATCGACAAAGTGTGAAGATGGTTAAAAAATAGGGATAGCTACTCCTAAACAGAGACAGTTGGTGTGTGGGCAAACCCCCATCAGCTTTTTCCATGCCAGGAACCCTGCATATGCTTAGAAACTAGCACGTTTCTGTTGGCCTTATAGCAGCAGTGTAGGAGAGCTCACAAAATGAAATCTGCAACAGGCAAACACCATTGCCAAACACAACCATCCCAACTCCCAAGAAATGTGTTAACCTCTATCAATGGAATAAAATGTGCCCTGCACTATTAGGTAAAGAAACCCCACTCAGAGGACATAACGCATGATGAACGCAAACAGAGCCCTTCTAAGGTAACCATGTTTTGAACACTGAATGTTATGGACTAAATGTTTGTGCCTCTCCCACCCTAAATGCATATACAGAATCCTAAACCCCAATGAGATGGTCCTGGGAAGTGATTAGGTATGACGGTGGAGCCTTCATGAAAGGGATTAGTGCCTTATAAAAGAGATCTTGGTTCCATACGAGGACACAGTGAGAAGATGACTGTCTGAACCAGGAGGCTCTCACCAGACCTCAAAGCTTCCCAGCCTCTAGAACTGTGAAAAAGACATGTCTGATGGGTAAGTCATCCTGTCCACGCTACAGCTGCTACAGCAGCCCCAAGGGACTAAGACACTGACCTGTATACATTTCAAAGACTATGAGGAAAAAAACCCTTTTAATAAGAAAAGATTTTCAAATACTGAAATGATTTCTTCCACTTGACAAACGATTCCCTAAAACAGTACTTTTTCTATCTGATTACAGTAAATTTTCCAATACAATGAATGCTTTGTTTGCCTGAACCATTTAATAGTCATGCACACTCTCTAATGAAACTACTAATTACAAAATCTCTGCATTGCAGGCAATAAAAAGGGGTTGCTAACCTCTTCACAGTGCTTTAGCTCTGCCATCAAGCAGCAATTACTCTTCAACGGCCCTTGCTCTTCTTCACTGATTCTCACCTCAAACATCCCCAGAAAGCCTACTGAAAAACTAAAACTCACTCAGACATATAGGGAGACGTGCGGCACATGTGTGCACATGCACACACACACACACACGCAACATGCACACAAATACATACACTCCTACGTACACTAACCAGGAACCAGAAGAAGAAAAACAGAAGTGATGACAAGGATGATAAGGAGACTCTCATATTCTAATTATTCCTTTGCAATGGATGATTCAGAAAGAGTGGGGCTTCAGCTCTGCATGCTGGAAGTATAATTTTTAGTAATATGGCCATTAAAACTAAACTCCACAACAAAAATATTTGATACCTAATTGAGCCAGTTGTATCAAAACATGCTAAATATATTTTTATTTCTAGAGAGTTGTCTGTCATCCATCAGTCTCTCAAAACAAAACATCAGTCACCAAACAAAACATAAGGAAACACTATGACATCAGAAGACATGTTTGTTTCAGGCTTGTTACCATTACAGCAGCTTCCAAGCCACAGAACCACCTCAGAGAACTAACACACCCTAGGCTCCAAGCTCTGGGGCTTCTCTGGTGGCTCAGATGGTAAAAAATCTGCCTGCAGTACAGGAGACCCAGGTTGGATCCCTGGGTCAGGAAGACCCCCTGGAGAAGGGAATGGTAACCCACTCCAGTGTTCTTGCCTGGAGAATTCCATGGACAGAGGAGCCTGGTGGGCTACAGTCCATGGGGTCACAAAGAGTCGGACATGACTGAGTGACTAACACACCCTAGGCCTCAAGCTCCAAGGACATCTCCACCATACCAGGGAAAACACAAGTTAATAACCTCAACCATTTCCACAAAGGCTCTTAAACAGCAGGAGATCCATAGTTAAAGAAATCATTGCTTACTACCTGAACATAGGCAAAAAGATAGGAAGAGGTAAAAATCTATTATTCTAGTTTTTAAAAGTTAAAAGAAAAAAACAGAAAGATTGCATGAAACATTTTATTGTAGTTCATTAATTAATTAATCAAGAGTTAGACAACAGGCAACAGATTTGGAGTGATTTTTGCCAAGCCCAGATTAGGTTCAAAAGAGCCAAAATAATTTTTCCCAGATTTGCAGGTTACGGACTTAGAATCTGATGGCTTATCTAATGTTCCAAGGAAGATATCTCAAAAGATTATTTGATAACCTAGAAACTACCTAAATCAAGCCTATGGAAATCAATTTTTTTCTCCCTTCCAAATATCCATGAAAAGGATCTTTGAGGGCACTAAGTCAGAACTTGTCTGTTTATCAAGTAGCCAGACTATTTAAAGATATGTTTGTTTAAACAAACATAAAATGTACTCATTCAGTTTACTGTCCTGTAGAGCCCTTTAATTCTTTACCTTTGCAGTTAATATAATTATTCCACCACTCAAAACACTTCTGGAATGCTGCTTTTGAAATAAGCTTACCAGCCATGCAAGGAAATCAGCTTATGGCCATGCACTATGCATGCATGAGATGCACTCAGCCCTCATTTATATCTACAAGAAGAACTTCAGAGTGAATGGTCTAAAAATAATTTCAATTTGGTTGAGCATGCTTATTGTATTTTCATGTTAGAATGTAGATGTTTTGGAACTTCTATAAATTTATGTCAACTGAAATAACAAAGCACATAATGATGAGGAAGCTGGGTTAAATCAGGAATATCTAGGAGGCTGACTACTTCTCCTGTACTCCCCACAAAATCTAGCTTATTATCCACTCGAAGCAGGTTTTCAAAGATGCTAGCATCTCTCACACTTTACAAGAAGAAAGTATGTGTGTAAGTGTTTGCACTTAAAGAGAGGACAGACTAAGAGCTTTCAGAGAAAAAATTATTGCTCACTCAAAAGACCCAAAGGACCTTAAAAATGGACCCATCCAGTAATTCCCAACTCAGTCTTATTAGAGACCACCAAGCCCACTCAAACATACTAACTTAGCAGTTAGAGACTTGAGGTCTGAATATCTGCATGCTGCCCAGGTGATTCTGAGTACAGCCTGAATTAAGAGGCACCATTTTCTTTTTACAGACAGAAGATGGAAAGCTAAGGGGCCAGTGACCTCAAGTAAATGGAAGAGCTAGAAGAAGGAGCCCATGCTTTGACTCAACCTAGCACAGTGGTCTTTCAACTAAATATCATCAGTAGCTGTGATTAAGGACAAATAACAGTTGATACATATGAAACTGAAGTTTGCTACAGATCTACAGTAGGGCAAATCAAGCTCCCATGCCCCGTCAGGAGACTGGCACATTACTGAGTATGGGCGCTCTATGCTGATCCACCACCCTCTTTGAGGGCCTCCACTTACAGTTCTTTAACAGTAAATTGCTAGCCACATATAAGTCCATTCGGAGGCTGACAATTCAGAATGAATTAATGTATAAACCTTTAAGAAAGAGGAATAGGGTAGCAGTTTATAAGGATGTTAGGAAAGGATGTATGACCACAAACTACTCATCCCATCTAGTTGTTATTAATAAAATTTCATGTTAGAAATGTATTCCTTTAGCTTAAGGCTTAATCTCCATATCTGTAGCACGTTCCTCTGGGAAGGACAAAGCATGGAACTTGATCAGTCATTTACAACTGATATAATAGTAAAGAACCTACTCAGACGCTTTCCTCAGTTGAAGAGCTATGATAAGAAGGAAGGTAGATTAATGTTTTAATTGATACAAAACAGGATTCTATCAAGGGAGGAAAAGATTCTGAAAGGAGAAACAAGGGTCTCCAAAGACAAATTTCACAGCTGTGTCTAGTCAGCTGTGGATGGTATGTCCAAGCTGGCTTTAGCGAAGTTGAAGAGTTGTTCCAAGGTATTTTTAAACAGATTTTTTGTTTATTTTATTTTGGCTTTGCTTTTGTAAATAAAGATGACCAGCACTTGGATCAAAGATGGGTTAGTAAAAGAGCAAACGTTATCTGCTCTTGAAAGATAAACAGAAAGCCCAGAAGAAATTTAAAACTGGAGACTCAGATATGTGCTTGCCCATAAGGTACTTCTGGCAACAGAGATCATTTTGGCAATTATCTAATACAGAGACCTACATATAATTTATCTTGTTTAATCCATTCTATTATTTTTGCAAGTTTGAAATATGATCATAGACAACACTCATTATGTGCCAGGTCCTCAGATCTTTGCTTATATAACCTCACTCAATCCTTATAATTACTCTATGAGGTAGGTTAAAAATAAAGTCTCCATTTTACAGATAAGGAACCTGAGATCTAGAAAAGTTAAGTAATTTGCTCTGAGTTACACAGTGAAGTTGGACCTTGGAGATAGTATAACTCTAGGGCCTACACTGTTACTACTCACACTAAAAAAGATATTGACAACTAAAGCCTAGATAAACCACTTTACATGTAAAGTATAAAGTAGAAGCTTAGATAAACCCATTTTACCTGTTTTTAAATTAGGTTGATATAAAAAATATTGTTTTAACTGTGCTATGACAAACCTGATAAGCTTTGGATTTAAAACTTTAATCTGATGAGCATGATAAGGGTTAGAAGAACATTCTCCATCTGCACTGGGAAAGTTCTTCAATACTAAAAGTTTCAAGTGGCATAGACTCTTAACTTCAAGTGAATAAAAGATGCAATAAATTGGAGAGATGCCTCTTCCTGATTGGGAACAAGTCGCAGAGACTCATATTGTTGAGAAGGACACTGGCAGTAAGGAGCTCTTTAGTAATGTCAATGAATCAGAACAGAAAATCACAAGCAGGAAATTTTGGCAAGCTGACACAAAAGGAACACCCAGTTGTTTAAGAAAACTAACTGTCTAATGGATACATTCTATAAAAAGAAGTACTGCACACATTAAGAATGATGAGATTTGAAGGAGATGATTGGAAATTTAACACAATGACAATGCTAAATTTTTCAGGACCATGGACAGACTCTCATGGAGCTCCATTGGCCAAAAAGACTCAAGGTGAGTTGGTTCTCTTCAATTTTGAAATAATAATCAAAAATCTAAGTTAAGCAAACTTTGACAATACTTTAAAATTTGGACAAAAAAGTAATGGAAAATACTCAATCTTTTATTTCTACAAATCTTGTTATAAGCATATATGTAAAAGTTGCTCAGTCACGTCTGACTCTGCAGTCTCATGGAATTCTCCAGGCCAGAATACTGGAGTGGTAGCCTTTCCCTTCTCCAGGGGATCTTCCCAACCCAGGGATCAAACCAAGGTCTCCTGCATTGCAGGCGGATTCTTTACCAACTGAGCTATCAGGGAACAGAAGAATATATAAATGAGTAAAACTCTATTGTACTGCTGATATTGGTAGAAGGATCTTGAATTTATTGTGTTAACCTGGATGTAGATATGTAGATGTAGTTTATATGTTGTCTCAAGACAGGTTTTCATATTAGAGCTGAAAATGGATGCATTAAGTTATTATGTGTTTGTGTTAGTCACTGAGTCATGTCCAACTCTTCGTGACCCGTGGACTGTAGCCAACCAGNAAGGTCTCCTGCATTGCAGGCGGATTCTTTACCAACTGAGCTATCAGGGAACAGAAGAATATATAAATGAGTAAAACTCTATTGTACTGCTGATATTGGTAGAAGGATCTTGAATTTATTGTGTTAACCTGGATGTAGATATGTAGATGTAGTTTATATGTTGTCTCAAGACAGGTTTTCATATTAGAGCTGAAAATGGATGCATTAAGTTATTATGTGTTTGTGTTAGTCACTGAGTCATGTCCAACTCTTCGTGACCCGTGGACTGTAGCCAACCAGGCTTCTCTGTCCATGGAATTCTCCAGGCAAGAATACTGGAGAGGTTAGTTATTTCCTTCTCCGTGGGATCTTCCCCACCCAGGGATTGAACCTGGGTCTCCTGCATTGCAGGCATATCCTTCACCATCTGAGCCAGCAGAGAAGCCCTACATTATTACCTACATAAGTAAATAATGAAATACTAGCCACTTTAACACATAAATTCTAGAATTTCAATGGCTTAACTAAGAAATTTATTTCTTCCTCACTAAAATTCACTGGCCAGCAAGACAGGAAAGACTACTATTTCCAGTCATTCTTCCTGAGGCTTTACCATCTTCACTCTCAAATTTCAACATAATCCAAATAGTGAGAATCCAAACAGAAATGTAGGAGAAAGTAGGGGATAACACAGGAGGATTTCATAGCACAGACATAGAAGTGAAATTTATCACTTACATCCACATATCATTGGTCAGAACTCAGTTGGTCAAATGGCCACACCCAGCTGCAGAGATCTGGTGGGAGCGGAACAGTCTGGCTGTGTACCCACAAGGAATGAGACAAACCTGATAAACAGTCGCTTTGTGTTAGATAGGCAATTATTTGACCTATGGTACCACTGAAAGCGTAGCATAACAAAATATTTCAGCTAGAAAATTACTCTCCCCTCAAGTCTGGGGAAATGTCAATCATAAAGAGCCAGAGCCAGAATCTTGCCAAGAGGCTAATCGTGTTGCACAGAATGTAGTTCTGAGTTTCTTCAACTCGAGAGACCAAGTCTGAGGCTGTCAAGGCAAGTGGAGAGATATGGTGTGGTTGCCTAGAGCTACCGTCAGCATTTGCACCTCCCTTCACATGTCTGGTCTCTCTGATGGTGCAATGATGAAGGAGAACAAAACAGGAGAATACACAGGCACATCCCAGTTCAACCCAGCACTACAAGGCAGTATCCTGGAGTGTAGCGGTTGAATGAATATGGAAAAAAGCAATAGTCCAGGTATGCCCTCACTGTTTACTAGTCAGGAAACAGATGATGAACTTTTTTGTCTCCAGTGCCTCATATGCAAAATGATGAAAATAATCACATGCCCTACATATTAGTCACGGTTCAGTAAAAAACAAAAGTCCTGATGCAAAGGTATATAAGAGAGAATAAGCAGCTACTGAAAGAGAGAGGGAAAGTAAGTGGTGGAAGATTAAGGAGGAGAGCATCCTTTGAATAAACCTATTACTGTGATAGTTGTGAAAGAAAGTGGCAATAACCAAACAGAACAATGTGATAAGCTTAGAAATTTCTAAGAGCTTGAAAACATAAAATTGGTCATGGCATACACCGTGAAAGACATTTTGTGGAAATTCAGAACCTACTTGCTTCCAGATGGAACCAAACATGCTCCCAGCCACAAGCCAGAAGGGTAAAGAAAAAAAACAAAAGTTATGTGCAATTTTAGGTAGCAGTGAATGGCATTTCTCACATGGTTTCCAAATTGGGACCTGATTTCCCCTCTATTTCTGAGTAGGAGGCAAAGGTGAAATTATACACCACCTGCTCCCCTAACTTGCACCTGTTACTCTTTGTTTCTAGAACTTTTACAGTTTTTCTTAGATTTTTGAGTCTTTACAATCTCCAAAGAAGAAATCAAAGAGACTAATGATATCCACGTGTGTTTTTATGCTAAGTCGCTTCAGTCCTGTCCAACTGTTTGTGACCCTATGGACTGCAGCCCTCCAGGTTCCTCTGTCCATGGGGATTCTCCAGGCAAGAATACTGGAGTGGGTTGCCACACCCTCCTCCAGGGGGTCTTCCTGACCCAGGGATTTAACCCATGTCTCTTATGTCTCCTGCATTGGTAGGCAGGTTCTTTACCACTAGTGCCACCTGGGAAGCTCAATATATTCATATCTTCTCAAAAAACATGCAGACATACAATTTGATGCTTTCTTTTTCCCCCAAGAAAGGAAGATTTTGTGACTTAAATTCCTACACTAATCATAGAAAATACTTGTAGCTGAGAGGTTCCCAGAAGTTCGTGGGCTTTGTTTTCCAGAGAAACTTACAGTATAATAGACAAAGAAGACTAATTCCACACCACCATAGGTCTTCACTCATTGAATCCGTGGCTCTGAAATGCAGACACAGTGCAGCATTTTTAGCATGACAAGGCAAGAATATGTCTATTCAGCCTGAAAATAAAGCAGCTTTATCTCAAAAATGACTTGAATGTCATCAGCACCAAAGCACACTAAGATCCTAATTAAAGTGATGCTATTAAATGAAAATACTGCAGAAACTGTTTGTTAAAGATCACTACAGCAGCTAGTAGAAGAGGTTCCAGAATGGGTTGTGCTAGCTTTTAAAACTGAAACCTTTTGAACTTTTCAGAGTACCATACTTCAAGACACAACACAACACATTTCAGTGAACACCAAAGTGCAATATGTCTCAAGGGCCCAACCAATCACCAACCAGCTGATGCCTAAAACAGGCTACCCTGACCAGTTCCTTTTTATAAAGCAAAAAGCAAACCAACATGCATTACCAGAGTGTAGTCCACTCTCCAATCCCGCTTTCTTCAGAGAAAACTTCCATTAAATGCTCAATGCCAACAAGATGCCGACGTGCTATAGAAACTCTCTTCTAAGAAGCCTAAAGCTCTTGGCTCAAATTATCTCACAAGTAGCGTGAGCAAGAAGATAAATAACTTGCATCAAGAAAGATAGTCTCACAGATGCATGTAAATCAGTGAAGTCGGAACACTCTCTCAAACCCAGACACAAAAAGAAACTCAAAATGGCTTAAAGACTTAAACATAAGACATGACATCATGAAACTCTTAGAAGAGAACAGAGGCAAAACCTTCTCTGACATAAATTGTACCAGTGTTTTCTTAGGTCAGTCTCCCAAGGCAAAAGAAATAAAACCAAAACCAAACAAATAAGACCTAATCAAACTTATAAGCTTTTGCACAGCAAAGGAAACCATAAAACAAAAAAACAACTTACAGACTGGAAGAAAATATTTGCAAATGGTGCAACCAACAAAGGCTTAATCTCCAAAATATACAGATAGTTCATATAACTCAATAACAAAAAAAATCCAATCAAAAAATGGGCAGAAAATCTAAGCAGACAGTTCTCCAAAGAAGACATACAGATGGCCAACAGCCACACGAAAAGATACTCAACATCATTAACTATTAGAGAAATGAAAATTAAAACTACAACGGAGGGGTCACCTCACACTGATCAAAATGGCCATCATCAAAAAGCCTACAAGTAGTAAATGCTGGAGAGAGTATAGAAAAGGGAATCCTTATACACTGTTGTTGAGGATGTAAATTGGTGGAGCCACCATGAGAACAGTGTGGAGTTTTCCTTAAAAAAAACTAAAAATCGAGTTACCATATGATCCAGCAATCCCACTCCGAAGCATACATCCAGAAAAGACAAAACCTCTTATTCAAAAACTTACATGCAGCCCAATGTTCATAGCAGCACTATTTAGTATAGTTAAGACATGGAAGCAACCTGAGTGTGCATTATCAGGTGACAGATAATAAGATATGGTATGCATAAACAATGGAATATTATTCAGCTATAGAAAAGGATGAAATAATGCCATTTGCAGTAACATGGATGGACCTAGAGATTATCATACTGAGTGAAGTAAGTCAGACAAAGACAAATACTATATGACGTCACTTATATGTATGTGCTAAGTCACTTCAGTTGTGTCCGACACTGTGTGATCCTATGGACTATAGCCCACCAGGCTCCTTTGTCCATGGGATTCTCCAGGCAAGAATACTGGAGTGCATTACCATGCCCTCCTCCAGGGGATTTTACCAACCCAGGGATCAGACCCATGTCTTTTACGCCTCCTGCTTTGGCAGGCTGGTTCTTTACCACTAGCACCACCTATCACTGATACGTGAAATCTAAAAAATAGTACAAATGAACTTATTTGCAAGACAGAAACAGACTCACAGACACAGAAAACAAACTTATGCTTACCAACGGGGAAAGGGGTGGGGGGAGAGGAATAAATTTGCCATAGGGGTTAACAATGCCTGGTACTATATACACAACAGAAAAACAGCAAGGATTGGCTGTATAATATATTTATTATACTATATGCAGTTCCTTATGGAACTATATTCAATATCTTATAACAAACTATAATGGAAAGAATTTTAAAAGGGAATACACTATACACATATATATGTATATATGATCACTTTGCCGTATACCTAAAACTAACACAATATCACAAATCAGCTATACTTTAACCAAAAAAGGAATGAATTAATGATAATCTCAGATTTTTACTTACTCCCCTCAAACATGTGTTTCTTCCTGGGCGCCATCCCTTCCTTTGACTCTTTTCTCTGCCTTCCTTTCTGCCTCAACCTTCTCCAGCAATTGCTCCAACAGTTCTTCCTTCTTTTTCCCCTGTACCATCAGTTTTGTCCCTATCTACTGAGTCCCCATCAGCCTACAATTAAGCTAGTATTTCTCTAATTAAAAAGAAAATTTTTAAGTCTCTTTTAGTCTAAATTTCTCTGTCCAGCTACCTTTTCTCTCCTTACTTTTACATGGAAAACCCCTTTAAGAGAGCAAAAGAGACACAGATGTATAGAACAGTCTTTTGGACTCTGTGGGAGANACATGTATAATATCATATAAGAAACAAATTGCCAGTCCAGGTTCAATGCAGGATACAGGATGCTTGGGGCTGGTGCACTGGGATGACCCAGAGGGATGGTACGGGGAGGGGGTGGGAGGGGGGCTCAGGATGGAGAACATGTGTACTCCCGTGGCGGATTCATGTTGATGTATGGCAAAACCAATACAATATTGAAAAGTTAAAAATAATAATAAATTTAAAATTTTTTTAAAAAATAAAAGTGGTCTAAACTCACTGTCTTCAATTCCTCCCCCTTCTCTTTCACTCTTGAATCTACCACTGGAATCAATTAACTTCCATGTTGTGAAAGCCAAAGTTCAAGTCTCAGCCTCATCTTACTGGACTCACAGGCAGCCTTGCACACTGTTGATCACTTTCTCCTCCTCCTTAAACCAGGTCCTTTATCTGGCTTCCAGGATGCCACACTCTCCTCATTTTTCTCTCACAACACTAGCTGTTCCTTCTTGGTGTCTTTTGCTAACTCCTCCTCATCTCCCTGAGGTTTATAAAGCCCCAGGATTCAGTCCTTAGATCTCCTCTCCTCTCTATTTACACTCACTCTCTAGGTGATCTCATTCAGTCTCATGACTTTAAAAATACCATAAGCTAGCTAATGACCCCTAACTTTACATCCCAAGAGAGATTTCTCCCATGAACCCAGACCCATATATCCAATTAGCTATAAACATTGCCACTTGAACATTCAAAAGGTACCTCAAACACTATCATGTCCAAAAGAATGGATTCCCAAACCAAGATCTTCCTCCAGGCCTGGCCATTGTATTTAATGGCAACTCCATGCTTCCCAGGTGGCACTAGTTGTAAAGTTCCCACTTCCAATGCAGGAGACATAGACATGCAGGTTCAATCCCTGGGTTGGGAAGACCCTCTGGAGGAAGGCACAGCAACCCACTGAAGTATTCTTGCCTGGAGAACCCTATGGACAGAGAAGCCAGGAGCTATAGTCCATGGGGTGGCAAAGAGTGGGACACGACTGAAGCAACCCAGCACGCAAGCACGCCACACTACCAGCTACTCAGGCTAAAAACGTTGATGTCATCTTTGACTTCTCTTTTTCTCACCCAGGTTGCATTTGATCCACGAGCCAATCCTGATAGTTTTTCATCCTAAATATACCCAGAACCCATCTCTTCTCCCATTGCTCTAGTTCCAGCCACCCTCTATGTGGGCTAGTCTCCCTGATTCCATATGCGCCCCCACTGTAATCTGTTATTAACTTTGGAACCCAAGTGATCCTTTTAAACCATAAGTCTAGTCTAATTATGCCAATTCTCTTCTCAGGGGCTTCCCATCTCATGCCATCCTATATCTTCAAACCCTACAGGAGGTGGTTCTTCGCTGACATCGGATCCTATGACAGTGCCCTCCCTCATCCCTTCCCCCAACCCCAGCCATTCTCCCAAAATTGTAATTTCTCCAACATGCTAGCTGTTTCTCCCACATAAGGGCTGGTGCCCTATTTGGTTCACTACAGTACCCTAGGGCTTCCCTGAGGGCTCAGACGGTAAAGAATCCGCAAGTAGTGTGGGAGATCTGGGTTCGGTTGTGAAGATTCCCTGGAGGAGGGCACGGCAACGCACTCCAGTATCCTTGCCTGGAGAATCCCCATGGACAGAGGAGCCTGGTGGGCTACAGCCCGTGGGATCACAAAGAGTCAGACACGACTGAGTGACTAAGCACACTGTACCCTAAGCTCCTAATACAAACCCTGATACATAAGTATTCACCAAATATGTGTTGAATAAGTGAATATATAATTTGTGTAATTTACTCATGGCATAAGGAAGGAGAACCACAGAGTAGAAATTATCACACACATCTCCTAGAAAAAGTCACCATCCTCTCTGACATCATCCCCTAGGGACCCACCTGCACATAAGAACACTCAGCTCAAACAAAACCTTGACTCCAGGTGTCTGTCCACAGCCTTCAAGTCAAGAACTTTAGCCAAGGAACTCTGTACCATCTTCTGGAAGTTTCCACTGCTCTCAAACCCCCCTCATATCACTTTGCGTTTAAGGTCACTAATCTTCCCAACACGTCACGGATGCTGTACCCAAGCCCACCTGAGTCTCTTAAAAATCAGTGTTCAACTCATAAGAGGACTTTTAAAATTTAGCAGAACAACCAAGCTGCGGAGTAACTACAATCAAGTCATGTTTGAGGCCAAGAGAATCAATTCTCTATTTCGCCACCGAGAAATTCTTCTACTTAAACAAACTGAATCCGTTTGGAACAGAAACTCTCTTGGAGTGTATGTTTAGCATTGGAATCATCACCTTGAGAAAGTCCATTTCTCTCTTCTAAATAATAAGGAGCTCAGTACAGGGATATCGCTGTTGCTCCTGAGTGCACTTCGCTACCTGGAGACGATCTATCTTCTGTGAAGGAGCCATTATGGTCTCTGATGCCTCCCCCTTTTTAGCAGCTTTTATTGATCTGCAAGCGCCCAGCCAGCCACCACACCACTACGGATATGTGTAATAAAAGCCGATACCGGCATGCTGCCGGCCCAGGAGATAAACGTCCTTTTCTGAAATGGCAACAACTCTGCTGACCCCAAAAGATGAGATGCCACTCTCCAGTTTGAAATAAACCTCTGGATTCCTATAGGTTTTTAAATAAGCATTTATGACAAGAGACGATTTACTAGGGTAAGGGTGACCCTCCATTTTATAAGACTCGCACTGTTGCACAGATCACTTATACTTTTTATAATCAGTTTTTACAATTAATCTAGCTCCTCAAAATGCAAGTTCAGTGTTTAGTTGGGATGCCTACCCAATGGTTACTACTAAATGTACAATCTGAATTTTGGTCTATGGCGCTTTATGCAACTTAGGCAGAGGGTTCTGGAAATCATTTTTCTAGTTTAAACTCAACATAGACTTAACCAATATAACTCCAGGAGATACAGTGGTCAAAGAAAATGTTTCCTTGATAAGAATCATTTATTCAGCTTAGTTAGAGAGCCAAGTAATGTAGCCAGATGTATATTTGTCTGCTGAAAAACAAAAGAATTATTCTACTATCCAAATGACCGCAGTGGTCTGCCCTTATTAATCACATAGCTAAAGGAGAAGTTCTCAAAACCTTCCCTGTGAGATGACCAGCCTGAACAACAGTCACTGCTATTTGGGAAAAGAATCCACTTCCCAGTGACATGGAGAGTAAACGCGTCTCTCATCCATTGTCAGGCTGGGACGCGGTGGTCTTCACAAGCAAAGATGGGTTGGTTGGCTGTGATGTCTTTCTGTCCCCAGATCATTCTGTAGAGGATGCATGCTTTCTAAGAGCAATGCTGCTCACCAACCACAATGGGACCAGTGCACCAGAGACTTGGAAACAGATATTGACCCTGTTTACCCAGCATCGCTGACCCACGCCAGCTGGAAGTCAGGAAAAGTGAACCGAGGTATGAACCAGAGAGGCATTCACAAAGACACAGTCTCTATCTTCTGGCCATTATCTGACCAAACTCTCTATGAGAAGGGATTTCAGGAAGCTTCCCTTAGTAAACAGTGGAGAGGGAAGTTTTGATAAGACAGCCTGAAGACAAGCCTGGTGATAAACACTGAGAAACTTGAGGGAATAGTCACATATGCCAGACCCAGAGGTAATCCAAGATGGGGACAAGCAATGGAGATATGGGACTTCCCTGGTGGTCCAGTGGCTAAGACTCCATGCTCCCAGTGCAGAGGGCCTGGGTTCAGTCCCTGGTCAGGGAACTAGACCCTGTATTCTATAATGAAGATCCCATGCAGCCAAAGAAATAAATAAATACATTTTTTTTAAGAAAAAAAAAAATGAAATGGACCTAGCCTTCTCTTTATCCAATATGCTGTAGCGAGGAGGACCAGACTAAGAAAAGCATGCCAAGAGAAAGTGGGCAAGATCACAATGAAGAGGTCCAGCCCAGGATACGTGAAACAATCCCCACTTGAAACTCTCCTCATGTGAATCAGAGATATGGGCGCTCTAAGAAAATACAAACCTTAACAAAAGACATAAATCAAAGTTTATCATATGCGCTACAGAGCAACTCACAGCAGGTTTCCTTTTAATAGTGAGTTTCCTTAGTCCAGTGAAATTACGGCTCTTTGTTAAATAAGACTTCCAGATTGACTGCATTAACGGAAATAAACCTTCATTCATCCAATAACTATGTATTAAATACCTATTATGGACCATGCATTATGCAAAACACTGCAGATAAAAAGATGAATAATAAGTAGTTCAAAAATAGTCTTAAAAAGGAGGGAAACATATGGGGAAACAAAATGTCACTGGTGCTAGGAAGATGTCTGTTGTGTGACAGAGGGCTAAGGAGGAAGAAGGCAGTTCTCCCTGGGAGACAGACGTGATGGAATCCAAGCAAGACTAGGAGGAGGGGCCCATGGCTGATGCCTAAACGATAAGCAGGTGCAGGCCAGGCTGAGTTGGGGGTGGGCATAACCAGGGACAGAGGCTCTAGGCAAAAGAAGAAGCTTCATTATCAAAGGCTCTCAAGTATCAAACAGTTTAGCCTATTTGGGAACCAGGAGTCCTTCATCAGAGCTGGTGGAGAGCAAGCTGGAGAGAAGCAGGCAAAAGGATGAGATGGGCAGATGGCGGGCTAGGAGGTGGGGAATGTTGCCAGACCTGTGAGTCCTCACACGCCAAGACGACCTTATCATGGACCTCTCATGATCGACAGGCTGGGAGGAGCCACTGAAGAATTTTGAGCAGAGTGATAACATGATTCAATTTACACTTAAGAAAAATCACTCTGAATGGAAAGCATTGACAAGAGATGAGATTAGAGAACAGAGAATGCTATAAGAACACAGGTGATGTGGACCTCACCACAGCAGTGGTATTGGAACAGCGTGGGGAGATGAGCAGAAAAGTATCAGGAGGAAAAGTAACTTCACTGCTCCGATGAGTAGGGCAAGAATAAAGAGATCCCCAAGGATGACTCCCAGGTTTCTGGTTTGGGCAAGTAGGGAGGCAGTGAGGTCATTTCCCGAGATGGAGGAAAATGAAAGAACAATGACTGGGAGAAAAAGAAAACAGGTTTCTCTGGACCTATGGAACCTCCAAGCAGAGATCTTCGACAGGTGAGGTGTTTGGGTGGAGGGTCTGACTGAGAGATTCCCAATGCAGTAGGTTGTGAACATCAAGGCCAAAATCGGTCATGGACGTGAGATGGCTCAAGGGGACAGTGAGGGAAAGAAAAAGAAGTGGTACCCTGGAGAACACTCACATGGGCTGAGAGAGAAGAGCTAGTGCTGGAGAGGAGGTAAGAACAAGCCAGAAGCAGGCCAGGAGAGGACAGTGCCCGCAAAGCCAGAGGAGGTGACATTTTCAGAGAGAAGGAGAGGAGTGACCCCAGCATGGGAGTGGGGAGGAAATCCAGCGGCTAGGGCCTCAAAGTGCACTAAGGGTGAAGAAGACAAGAAAGCCAGGCGAGGAGAGAGGCCACACCTGGAAAGCACAAGGGCCGAGCAAGATGAACTTCTGTTTTGTGTTAATACATTCCTGGAGGAGGAAGCGAGGGGAAGAGGTTGAAGACACAGAGGCCAGCCCTTCTCAAAGTCACTCATCTCAGGAAGGGCAGGAAGAGCATCCTTGCAGAGCGCGATGAATAAACCAGCTCATCCACATGGGACCTGGAGATGCAGGCCTGCCCAGAGCTTCACATGGGCATCTCTTTAGCCCCGCGGTTACTGAAATATGAGCGTGAGAGTTATTCTGCTCCAACGCCCCTGCAATCCCCTGGGACTTTCATGACCCCCTAGTAACTTCAGGTCCAGCTCTGGTGCTTGAAAAGCATTATCAGGTGAAAATGGGACCCCTGCTGCAATTGTGATGGGCCTGTCCGGTTCCAGCTGGAGCTCGTATGGCATGGGCACACCACTGCTCCTGGCTGAAGTCACCTGCACAATTCTAAGAATATAATTCTGACTCCTTCCTACCAGTTCTCAGCTTTTCCTTTCCTAGCTCATCTGAGGTCCCCCCGTAGGGTCCACAGGCCTTCCCAGGGGCTCGTGCTCAGCCTCTGGTGGGCTGTGCTCTCTCTGTCTCCGTGTCTTAGCCACTAATCTTCAGTGTCTGATTAAGTTCATTGGAGGGAGGGCTTGGTTTAACTTTCTGGCCTTAGAGCGCTGGGTTTTTCTCCACAGGCTGCAGGAAACCCACAGAGCAAGGAGTGATGTGCCCATTCGTCTCCATCTCAGAAATAAGCCATTTTAAAGCCTTGGCTTCCTCTTCTTACACCACATCAGAAGCGGGGAAACATGACTTTATCCTTCTAAACCCTTCCCCAGGAGCCACTCTCAGTGCAAACGTTGGTTAGGGTTACCTGATTCTCCTCTTTGTTACTACTTGCAAAAGTCAGTCACAGACGGACTCACAGTTTTCCAAGAATTTTCTTTAAAGAACCTGCCTCCTGAACACTGAACAGTAGAGTCTGAATAAAATGTGAACTTTTTTTGGTCAGAACAGCAACAATCTTTCAAATAGCTGCAGTGTGCATGCATACGTGTGTCCCTTTTGCTTCAGATCAGTTTGTTGTTGTTGTTGTTGTTGTTGTTGTTTTAAGAAATAAAATATTAACATCACAGATGATTTCAAAGCTCCATTCCAATTCCATTTCCTTCCTTGTCCTCAGAAAGATAAACATCATCCTTCATTTTGGGTTTATCAGTCACATACATATTTTTATAAAAACAAATAACCATATCTCGTGTTATCTGATCTGTTTTTGAGTTTCATATAAATGGCATCATTTCATTCTGCACCCTGATCCTTTCACTCCAATTTTATCTTTCTCCACTTGGANAGACCCTGATGATGGGAAAGATTGAAGGCAGGAGAAGGGGACAACAGAGGATGAGATGGTTGGATGGCAACACCGACTCAATGGACATGAGTTTGAGTAAACTTCAGGAGTTGATGATGGACAAGGGAGGCCTGGCATGCTGTAGTCCATGGGGTCGCAAAGTCAGACACAACTGAGCAACTGAATCGAACTGAACTGAAATGCTATTACTATCTGAAATGATGGCCATTAGCCACATATGGTTGTAGAGCATCTGTAATGTGACCAAGGGAGTAATTTTAAATTTATTTAAGTATGATTATTTCCAGTCTAAACACACACATGTGGCTGGTGGCCACCCTATGGGCAGCACTGCTGCAGGGGGTCTCAGCTCACAAGCTCCTGAATGTGGTCCTCCCCTGCTCTCCACCTCCTGGTCTGCTCCTCTCCCTCGCCCCATAAATCAACACTCACAAGGCCAAACGGCAGGGTCGCACCTCGAAGGCTGTGCCTGTGCTGGCTGGCCTCTTTGCCTGAAATGCCCTTCCTCCCCATCCACCTACAAACTTCCTGAAGATCTTGTTCAAATTTCATTTCCTCAGGGCAACTCTCCCCAACTCCCTCCCACCTGACCTCATCCCACTGCTGGCACAATGAAGCGTCACCTTCTCTGGGTTTCTCTGCATCTGTTTCTGTCACTCTCGTTATCCCAGACTTGTCACTTACTCTGTGATACTAACAGAAAGATGGGAATTCTAAGGACCAGTCTCTCTTTGTTCCAGTGAT
Source organism: Neotragus moschatus (assembly GCA_006410615.1). Taxonomy (NCBI): domain Eukaryota; kingdom Metazoa; phylum Chordata; class Mammalia; order Artiodactyla; family Bovidae; genus Neotragus; species Neotragus moschatus. Next base: position 1,057,785 of record SJYA01000655.1, read on the forward strand.
ATGGGCCCATTCGCTAATACCTGTGCAGTAAATACTTGCTAAGTCCATTATTAATCTGTGAATATGTACAAGGTCTTATTAACACAAACTTCAGAACACTGACTACTACTCCATAATTATTTAGGTCAAGTCTCCTGTAAAGCCTATTTTCAAATAATCAGGAAGTTCTTAGCATGTCAGTTGAAGATCTACTGATTTCAAGGCATATCAACATAACATTTCAGTACTAACCAAAGAATCTGAATCTTCCCCAGAACAAACTCCTACCTGTGTTTGCTCCTTCTAACAGTCTGGAAGTCTCTAGGATTTCAGAAACTGATCCTGCCATTTATCTATCCCCAGTGCTTACAGTGACTTACCAGGAAGACACAGATGATATTGAAAAGAAAGAAGACGAGAGGACCTGACTGTAGACACAGACGGGAATTCAAGGACAAGTGATCTTTGCTACATCCTCTACTCAAATCCTACCCTCAAGAAGGAAAAAATTAAAATCTTGTCTAACATGAAAAATAACAATTGCAGGTGATATGTGTCTATTCATTGACATGTGTTATCCAAAACTGTATTGTGTTGCTCTTACTCCCTAGCAAAGCTTTTGCTCAAGAAATCTCCCTTGTTAAATTATGAAGCCTCTGTTGCAATATTAAACTGCCCTGAGAGTCACACTGGTTCTTTTTTCCTATCACAATTTTCTGACTAATCCTTTATTTGGATTCCCACACAGTGTTCCAGCAATTAGAATAAGCTTTTGATGGATACTTTTCTGGGAACCCAATTTGTATGAGTTATTTCCCAAGTACCAAGCATCAGGTAGATGTATTTTACAAATGATTATCTTTCCTACCCTCCAAGGAACTTATGGTTCAATAAGACAATACAAATAAATACACAGTGATCAGAAATGTCTTCCTGTGGGCACAGTCATGTCAGCAGGGCAAGAAACGGATTTCAGAAAGCATCTGAATCCAAAGGACTTTGTCTTCAAATCAGATATAGATTTGAATTTTTTTTTCCTTTTAAATTACGTGGTATTATTGTAAAATGCACAAACAGCATTTTCTAATGTAATGAACATTGACTTAATAAATGGTTGAGTTCTTTAGGACTCTAGGATAAATCTCTAATTTTCACATAATATTGACAGATTTTACAAAGTCTTTTTCCTGATTTCCCTTTCCCTCTGCCCAACACATATCTCCAGAATTTTAATCTAAGATGCTTCCCAAAAAAAACCAAAGGTCTAAGATAGGTTTTGAGACTGCTAATAAACACTGTGAGGTAAATATCTTTCTCTAAGATGTCTTAAATGTAAATGAAAGATATCAATTTATTTTTTTTTATTTTTTAACTTCCTGCTAAAATCTGCATATCTAGGAAGAACATTCTGCACGCTATTAGAATTGCTTGTGAATTCTCCTAACATAAGACGCACTTATTTCCACAGTGTGTCCATCACTGCTGAGAAAAAGCAGATCTGGCTTTCTAAGATTATGTTTTGAGATTAAGAATGAAGATAGTGACCTTAAGTCTTTCAAGATTTGTAAGTCTGGCATGCTATATCAATAAGACCTAACAAGAATGTCAAACGGATAGAAATGGCCATGGTAAGCGGGTGCTTGCAGCTGACAGTGACTGCTGTATTCTAGGTGATGAGAAACAGTGTTTCCATTAGTTCAAGTGAATACAATGCCCTGCCAACTCAAGATATCAGTGTATTCAATCCCCCTGCCGTGCCCTGTCCATTTTCTGTTGCTTCAATTCAAAAATCCGCCCATACAAAGTCAAAATGTTGTACATTCTTCCCCTATCCCTTTCCCTGTCGCTGTGTTTCCAGCTTCACCGGAAGAACATGTCACTATGGTAACCAATCCCTCTGGTGCACAGACCAAGTCAACCTTTCTAGTCCGATTGCCAAGCAGAGCAACACGGAATCAAAACTCTCAATGGAACTACCAGAAGTCATGAATTCCAGCCCCTTTTTCTCAGTGGGGTTAACCAATATCAGGCAGAAGGATACCAGTTTTGTTCCACAAGATGTTCAAGAAAGAAAATTCAAGAATGTCCTTCAGCAAGTCCTACCAGTGTTTATCAGTTGTTATTAACACGAATCCTTCCTCACATTTCAGCTAACTTCCTATCATTCCAATTTTAATTAAAGCAGAAAATGACACATAAAGTAACATTTTCCTGAATCTGAGAATTTGAAAACTGTTACAAAGTTAACCATTGTCAAAATCTATTTTGCTTCCTCTTCTTTCCCAAACCCAAGATGCTCTCTTCTGCAAATCTCCAATATCCTATACAGTTTGACAAAGTTGTAGGGCTCCAAGTGGGTCACTCTACTTTACTAAGAGTCAAACCATGAAGCCGATGTGATGCTTGTAATAGTAACACATTCTTAACAAAATCATCTAAAATCCCTAGTCATTCTACGGAAGATGCAGAACAAATACTAAGAAGGATTCTCTATCTGAACCTACCCACCTAAATCTGAGTGGCCACTCAAACTATACCCACTGTTTGTCTTTCATAAACAACTGACTATTTTTTCAAATTAATAGGTTTTTTTCTGATCCACTTCAACATTTTAACAAATCAAAAAACATCAGTTTTCACATACAAGATTTTAAAATAGCAGCAACCCTGCNCTACCCACCTAAATCTGAGTGGCCACTCAAACTATACCCACTGTTTGTCTTTCATAAACAACTGACTATTTTTTCAAATTAATAGGTTTTTTTCTGATCCACTTCAACATTTTAACAAATCAAAAAACATCAGTTTTCACATACAAGATTTTAAAATAGCAGCAACCCTGCACTGTAATTATTGACATTAGGAAAAACTGCCTCATATGGTAGCCACAAAGACTTTTCAGACAACAACATTGTTTTCACCTTGGTATTACCATTTAACAGATGAAGAAAATGCAGGGGGTGGGAGGCACTCATGAAATTGCACCACAACTTTCAGGGTGCAGCTATCATTAAAGCATATTCCAGAATGCATAGTCCCTTCTCCAAAGCAATATTAATATACATCCAAACAATATTTCTGTGGGCTAATGGAACAGGATACTCCCCAAAGTATAAATCATGCAAGATCTACAAACTGCATCAGATGAGCAGACATTTAAAAATTTCTGTGATCATATTAAAGTATCAAGTAAATTTTTATCATTAGCAAATGCAGTTTGTTTTCTGCATTCATATATTCTGGATATTTTTTCTACAAATCTTCTGAAAATAGTATTTTTTTTTCTCTTAAGTACCCACTCTGGTGTTACTAGGGGGAAAAAAAAAAAAACTACTTTCGTGTGCCTCTTAGATCCTGCTAATATTCAGTGTGCGGGAGACATTTTTGTCAACCACTCAAAAAGACAAATCAAGAACTGTGGTGTGCTGCTACAGGTCAACAGGCTTTGGGCTGAAATAGGGCCGGGGCTGTGATCTATTGATGTTTCTGTGACTAGTGCCTGCATTATGCCGGGAAAGTATAGTACTTCCACATTTCTGGCATGAATAAGGCCTTCTCTGTGAGATGTTTCCCCAGTTGCCTTTGATGAATCAGTTCAACACGTAAAACAAAGATTAAAACTAGGAGTCTGTCTACCCCGACATAACAGTCTTAAAGGGTTTCATTCCTCTTTTAACCGCACAAGATTACAGATTCCCTTCCTTTTCAGAGACTACTGAAGTATCTTCCTGGGTAAAACCCCTGGACCATGAGATTCTATCGGAATCCCATCAGACAAACGCAAGACCAAAGGCTGAGTAGGGAGAGGTAAGCCTCATTACGAGCTGTTGGGAGGCAAGATGTGGCCACTTCAAGGCTCAGCCGAGCCTCGATAACCTGACCTCCTGATACCAAGAGATCTGAGAGGCTGCGGCCGGGCGAAGGCAGGAGAGGGCAGCCGGGCCTAGAGGCGCGCGGCTCTCCGCAGCATCGCGCCACGCCTCGCCTCTAAGCGCTTACCTTTCCGAATCAGGGCCGCGATCTCGGGGTCGAAGCCTTGTCGGTGGCACTTCCTCCAGAGGCCCATGTTGGTGGAGTTGTACTGCCGGCTGCACTCGTCGGCCGGGCTCATGGCGAAGAGTTGCCGGCGATTGCGGGCCCGGAGGAGCTTGCCCTCCCAGCGGTCCAGGCGCGAGCGGCTGGCCCGGAGTGGCAAGTTGTTGTTGTTGTTGTAAATGAAGCCGGGGTCGATCCGGCGAGTGTTGAAGGCCTTGCACCTGTCCCTGTGCTTCCTGGCGTCCGTCTCGTACCAGTGGTCTGAGCATATGGCCACGGCCAGCATGCCGAGGGCGCAGAGCGCTAGCGAGAGGCCCGTGTAGAGCAGTAACCTTCCTGCAGCCATGCCTCCGCTTCGCGGCTACACCTTGGGCATGATCCGCCGCAGCCTCTCCTTCCCTCAGCGCGCCCGGAACAAAGCTGCGGGCGGCCGAGCCGAGGAGGGGACGGCAAGGGGACTCCGCAGGGGCGCCCCTCGGCCCCTGCCTGCTGGTGAGCAGCCCAGGGACTGCAGGGGATGGGGGCGGGCAGCGTAAAAAGTTCTGATCGGGAGAGGCTCCGGCGATCCCCTGGGCGTCCTCCCGAGCAGGCGCAGCCTCTGGCGGCGCCGCGCCGGGCCAGGCCGCCTACCGCCCCCTCCCTGCCCCGCAAGAAGCTGCTTCTCGGAACCCGCAGCGTCCGCAGCACTCAGCCGGGTTTCGGGCGACGCTGCCCTCGGGCCGGAAACTAAACACCAAGTGCCCTCTGCTGTGATGGGACTCCTGGGGTTTCTTTGTGCAGAGTGGCGGGACCCACTCGCTTGGCTTTCTTGGGGGAGGGGTCTATCAGGAAGAGATGCTAGGAGACGAGATGATAAATTGAATCACCCCCAATGCGGCCGGCCAGCGCAGAAACCTCCAGATGCCAGGGTAGGCTGCCCTGAGTCCCGCCTGGGTCTCCCTCTCAGCGACTCTACCCTTCCTGGTCTGCAAGAGAAGAAATCTTCTTCTCTGGATCGGGTCTTTTACCAAAAATTTTTTTAAAAATTCTTTGTCCTCTGGTCACCAGCAGGTCCTTTGCTCCTTCTGGCCAGCGCGGAGCGTTCAGAGGCGGGCTCCCAGTAGGTGCACGGTCTCGGCCGACCTTTCCCCGCGAGCTCCCGGGTCGTCTGTCTCTTGCTTCGCCATTCAGGCGGCCCCTCGGGCCGATGGTGCGGTCACCCAGACTGCGTTACAGGACGAGCCTTGGTCGGGACTTTGCGGCGACTGGGCGGCAGCCCGCGGGCGCGAGAGGCTGGCTGCGCCGAGGAGGGTGCACCCGGCGGGGCGCACAGAGCGGGGCGCGCGGGGCTCGACGCACGGCGCCTTCAACACCATGGACAGGTCGCGCGATCGCGGCGCCCGGCCCGCCCAGCAGCCAGCTCCCAGGGCGTCATGCCGCCTCCACCGCTGCCGTCTTCTTCCCGGAGTGTCCACCCGGCCACCTTCAAACCTGCCTCTCCCGCGACGCCTCCGCCTCACTTCATCGGGCTCCCGTGTAGCCCCGGGAACGTGCTGCCCGGGTTCTGCAGGTACCCAGGAAAACAACGGCTCCGGCCCTTCGACGCAATCCGCCCCCTTCTCCCGCCACCTGAGCCCCGGCACTCCAGCACTCCGTCTGCTCGATCCAGCTGGGGTCAGCCGCTCTCAGACTGCACCATTTTCTTCGCAGCCCATCCAGGGGTTGAGATGCCGGCTCACTCGGCAGCGCGCAGAGAGTCGCGTCCGGCCTCGGCGTTCCACGATCCGGCTTCCAGGCGCGGTGGTCGCCGAGGTGAATGGGGCGAGGGTGGGGGAAGGAGGCTGGGACTCTCAGCTCCCCGTCCCTGCCTCCTCTAGCCGCGGCGGCTCCGGGACCTCGCGGTCTCGGCCGGTGCCAGGAAGCCAGAGCCCGGGCTGCGCCGGGGAGGCTCGGGAAATCACATCGCCCGGCTGCGGGGCTCTGGAGGAAGCCGCGGCTTTGCTCTCTTGCTCGGGAGCCGGGCGCTGCAGCCTTGGCTGAAACCCACAGACGAGAACACGGAGCGCGCAGCCAAAAGCTAGTGATGTCATCCGTGCAACGTGAGCCTCATCTCTTATTTTTCTAGCATCCTTAAAGATAAAGTGCACCATTTCCCAGGCACAGGATGTCTAAGGCTTATTCTGTGACCAGGCAAGTCAATGGTGTCTGGCTAGGTATGTGCACAACCACATCCATATTTATGCACATATACATATATGTGATATGTAGCATGTTTACAGGCATTAGTATAAATGTAAGGATGTTGCCTCCATCTCCGTTTATCTCTTCTCAGTAATGCAAAATTCCCTTAAATAGACCAAAGCTCTTAAAGGAAAGACTGCTTACTGCGGAGTGGGCCTTCAGAGGGACTGAGGAAGTTCCCCTGCGTCCCCGGGTTCGGTCGCCTGTGTCCTAGATTGTATTTGATCTTTGTTTTCCCCCAGAAAGCCGCAGGCGCTGCCCTAACCAGCTACAGGCGTTTCCACCCGGAGCCGAGCGCGTCCGCAAAACTGTCGGCACCAGCCCCGGTCCAGCCCCANAAATCTTCTTCTCTGGATCGGGTCTTTTACCAAAAATTTTTTTAAAAATTCTTTGTCCTCTGGTCACCAGCAGGTCCTTTGCTCCTTCTGGCCAGCGCGGAGCGTTCAGAGGCGGGCTCCCAGTAGGTGCACGGTCTCGGCCGACCTTTCCCCGCGAGCTCCCGGGTCGTCTGTCTCTTGCTTCGCCATTCAGGCGGCCCCTCGGGCCGATGGTGCGGTCACCCAGACTGCGTTACAGGACGAGCCTTGGTCGGGACTTTGCGGCGACTGGGCGGCAGCCCGCGGGCGCGAGAGGCTGGCTGCGCCGAGGAGGGTGCACCCGGCGGGGCGCACAGAGCGGGGCGCGCGGGGCTCGACGCACGGCGCCTTCAACACCATGGACAGGTCGCGCGATCGCGGCGCCCGGCCCGCCCAGCAGCCAGCTCCCAGGGCGTCATGCCGCCTCCACCGCTGCCGTCTTCTTCCCGGAGTGTCCACCCGGCCACCTTCAAACCTGCCTCTCCCGCGACGCCTCCGCCTCACTTCATCGGGCTCCCGTGTAGCCCCGGGAACGTGCTGCCCGGGTTCTGCAGGTACCCAGGAAAACAACGGCTCCGGCCCTTCGACGCAATCCGCCCCCTTCTCCCGCCACCTGAGCCCCGGCACTCCAGCACTCCGTCTGCTCGATCCAGCTGGGGTCAGCCGCTCTCAGACTGCACCATTTTCTTCGCAGCCCATCCAGGGGTTGAGATGCCGGCTCACTCGGCAGCGCGCAGAGAGTCGCGTCCGGCCTCGGCGTTCCACGATCCGGCTTCCAGGCGCGGTGGTCGCCGAGGTGAATGGGGCGAGGGTGGGGGAAGGAGGCTGGGACTCTCAGCTCCCCGTCCCTGCCTCCTCTAGCCGCGGCGGCTCCGGGACCTCGCGGTCTCGGCCGGTGCCAGGAAGCCAGAGCCCGGGCTGCGCCGGGGAGGCTCGGGAAATCACATCGCCCGGCTGCGGGGCTCTGGAGGAAGCCGCGGCTTTGCTCTCTTGCTCGGGAGCCGGGCGCTGCAGCCTTGGCTGAAACCCACAGACGAGAACACGGAGCGCGCAGCCAAAAGCTAGTGATGTCATCCGTGCAACGTGAGCCTCATCTCTTATTTTTCTAGCATCCTTAAAGATAAAGTGCACCATTTCCCAGGCACAGGATGTCTAAGGCTTATTCTGTGACCAGGCAAGTCAATGGTGTCTGGCTAGGTATGTGCACAACCACATCCATATTTATGCACATATACATATATGTGATATGTAGCATGTTTACAGGCATTAGTATAAATGTAAGGATGTTGCCTCCATCTCCGTTTATCTCTTCTCAGTAATGCAAAATTCCCTTAAATAGACCAAAGCTCTTAAAGGAAAGACTGCTTACTGCGGAGTGGGCCTTCAGAGGGACTGAGGAAGTTCCCCTGCGTCCCCGGGTTCGGTCGCCTGTGTCCTAGATTGTATTTGATCTTTGTTTTCCCCCAGAAAGCCGCAGGCGCTGCCCTAACCAGCTACAGGCGTTTCCACCCGGAGCCGAGCGCGTCCGCAAAACTGTCGGCACCAGCCCCGGTCCAGCCCCACGCCAGCGCCAGACACCCCGACATACACCCACCTCCACCTCCTTCTTCAGCGGGAAAAGAAAATTGAGTGATGCTTTCTAGACAAGAGGGACAGAATTTTCCGGGGGTGGGGGCCTGAGGGTGCTTAATAGATTTTGGAAACGCCTGAGGGGCTCACGCTTTGAGGTGGGGAAGTGGGGTTAAATGACACCTCGGTTCGGGGTTCGTCCTTATCCGGGTGGTGACTGGATTTAGGCTCTCTGAGGACTCTGGGAGGTGGCGGGGAGAGACCCCAGACCTTAAGCGAGCAGGCCCCAAGCTAGCCAGTTTCATCCTCCCAACACACACCGCCCGGCTCACGTGAGATGCCGCCGCAGGGCTGGGTGCCTCCCTCCCGTGTCGAAACCTTAGGTTCTCCGTTCTAAGGCTCATCCCTCATTTTCACTCTCTTTCCAAAGCCGAAGGCCCGGACTACTGCGTGAAGGGCTGCCCTGGGGAAACAGAGAGGGTCTGGCACCCTGCTTTGCACAACTGGGCCGACGAGCCAAAATGAGCGCACCTCCACCATATTCTTTTTGTCTTTTTTCCTAGCTTCCTGCATTCTGAATATCTCGAACGAGGCGTTTCAGTGCCATCTAGTGGGGGAGGGGCGTGCCTCTTTTTTGGTCCCTGATGCTGCAATGGGACTTGCTGAAGCGCCCGCAGAGCCCGAGAATGTCCGCTCAGGTCCTTGGGTGTCCGGCTGTCTGCAGGCTGCAGCATGCCCCCGCCCCCAGCCTGCTCCGGCCACATCCCGGCTCTAGGCTCCCTGGGACGATGATGAGGAGCTAGGCCGACTTTGGCCACAATATCTTCTCACCTTTCTCTCCACCCTCCACTTACCTGTTCTCTCTCTCTCTCAACCGTGAAAAAACGGAAACAAGTGTAGACACTTCCTACCCAGGCAGACAATGTCTTAAATTTCTGGACCTATTTTCTCTGGTAAAGCCCAGAGTCCTTTTAGGTGAGCTGTATACCTGCCCTTGACAACAGGGAGGAGGCAGCAAGGTGAAATGACATCCACAAGGTCACTCAGGAAGTTGGGGCAGGCCAGCAGCACAGCATCAGTCTCTATTGAGTCTGCTACCCACTCTCCGCCCCGGAGGCCCAGCTGCAAGAAGAGCCCCGGGCCTCTGCACGCCCAGGCAGCTGCTTTTTGTAGCAAATGTACCTGTTTCCTGTGTCCTATCCTTCCTCCCTCTGCCGTTATTCCACTCCTCTCTTACTCTTGCTTCTTAACTTTTTCTCCTGGCCTGTGCCTTGGGCCTGCCTCCGGTGACATGCCGTGCCCCTCCCAGTGGTCCATCCAGTGGGACTGTGATGTTGCACTGTCATCTTTTCTGACCACCTTTAAAATTGTATTTTGAAACGTCTGTCCTTCATCACATCCCAGAAACCTTATAAAAGGTTTCTGATTTGAGGCCTCTTTTAAAGTGCTATGCCTTTGGACAGCTATAAACCATTTGAGGATGATCCTGGTCTTTGCAGTTAAAAAAGACAGTGATTCTTCCTCTAGACTATATGACTGTATGATTTTCTTTTCTTAAGTAAATGATCTACATGTCTTCCCACTGTCTTCTTCAAGCTCCTTCTGCCCCATTATGTACAACTTCACAATCTCTATTATTTTCCAACCTAATCCCTCTCATTTGCACCTACACTGGCCTAGGATCACAGAAGCTCAAAACTGGAAAGGCTTTGGGGCTTCCCTGATAGCTCAGTTGATAAAGAATCCACCTACAATGCTGGAGACCCTGGTTCGATTCCTGGGTTGGGAAGATCTGCTGAAGAAGGGATAGGCTACCCACTCCAGTATTCTTGGGCTTCCCTTGTAGCTCAGCTGGTAAAGAATCTGCTTGCAATGCAGAAGACCTGGGTTTGATCCCTGGGTTGGGAGGATCCCCTGGAGAAGGGAAAGGCTACCCACTCCAGTATTCTGGCCTAGAGAATTACACGGACTATATAGTCCATGCAGTCGCAAAGAGTCGGACACAACTGGGCGACTTTCATTTCCACTGGGCTTCGCTGACGGTTGAGACAGTAAAGAATCTGCCTGCAATGCAGGAGACCCAGATTCAATCCCTGGGTCAGGAAGATNAGAGAATTACACGGACTATATAGTCCATGCAGTCGCAAAGAGTCGGACACAACTGGGCGACTTTCATTTCCACTGGGCTTCGCTGACGGTTGAGACAGTAAAGAATCTGCCTGCAATGCAGGAGACCCAGATTCAATCCCTGGGTCAGGAAGATCTCCTGAAGAAAGGAATGAATGGCTACCCACTCCAGTATTCTTACCTGGAAAATCCCATGCATAGAGGAGCCTGGTGGGCTACAGTCCATGGACTCGCAAAGAGTTACACACGACTAACCTTAGAGTTATCCACACAATAACACATGAATCTCTTCTAGAACATTTCCCAAAAAGTGACTGACCAGCTTCTGCTAGCACATTTGCAGTGTTGGGGAAATCACTGGCTTGGAAAGCACTGTGTTCCACTGCTGGATGTTATGCGTGGTTAAACAGGTCTTCCTTATACTGAATCTCATCCTAGGTCCCTGGAATCTTGCCCACTGGCCTTGGAAAAGTCCACAGATACCTGACCCCTCTTTCATAGAATGATACTTCTCATATTTAATGTCAGCCATCACATTCTCACTATACTCACTTCCTTCCAGGCTAAACATTCTTTATTCATTTCCTCCTTGTACTTGCTCCTACTGGTTTTCTGATACCTCCTCATTGTTTGTGCTTCTTGCAACCAATAGTGATCCTTGATCTAACAGTCATGGCAATCGATGAAGAAGAAAACATGACCAGCCAGTTTTTTACATGACCCATGTAGAGTTCTAAAGATCCTCACCTCCTCTTCTAGGAGTTCACATGCCATCTCTTTGGAATGCTGTCCTAGGATCTTGCCCGGACATTAAGATCACTATGGATTTGCAGTTTGTGAAATCTGTGTTTTTGAAATTTGGAATTCCATTTGCGCACATGCACACAAGCACATACACATCTACTTTTCAGTTCAGTTCAGTTCAGTGGCTCAGTCGTGCCTAACTCTGCGACCCCATGGACTGCAGCACGCCAGGCCTCCCTGTCCATCACCAACTCCTGGAGTTTCCTCAAACTCATGTCCATTGAGTCAGTGATGCCATCCAGCCATCTCATCCTCGGTCGTCCCCTTCTCCTCCTGCCCC
>SJYA01000655.1:1070817-1102416 GCA_006410615.1 Neotragus moschatus
TATTGGAGTTTCAGCTTTAGCATCATTCCTTCCAAAGAAATCCCAAGGCTGATCTCCTTCAGAATGGACTGGTTGGATCTCCTCGCAGTCCAAGGGACTCTCAAGAGTCTTCTCCAACACCACAGTTCAAAAGCATCAATTCTTTGGCACTCAGCTTTCCTTATAGTCCAACTCTCACATCCATACATGACTGCTGGAAAAGCCATAGCCTTCTAAGTTCACGTTTTTCAGGCTTTCCCAAAGGTCAACATCAGAGATTCAGAGATATCATTAAAGGTAAAATATAGAGATCATTGACAGTTCTCTCCATTTCCTTGGGTGCACTTTACACAGAGCAGATAGAGACTCTTCTATAACTTCTCACCCTCTGTGAACTATCTTCAGTTATCATATTTGTTCTACCCTACACTCCACCTTCAGTCTGAAAAATCACTCTCTTTGACATTGTCAATTGGAAATAAAAGTTGATGAGGTGTGCTTTCTCTTAGCCTTCCATCAGTATTACATCAATGCCCGGAGGAAAGGCCCTCTACATATTCTTATTTCTACTTTCCTACATAACTTTGTGCAACTTGGACATCGTCTGAAACCCAAAAGTTATCTTCTACTTCAGCCCTCCTGACAAAGTCCTCCACGTCTGTGACATGCCAGTTCTCGTGCTTGAATAGGTACACTTCTTTTCCTATAAAGACCTTCTTCCTAAGTCGCTCAGCAGAGTTACACTGGTGTACTGACCTACCTTCGGTCTTTTCTTCCTTATTAGGTTATTTTCATCTTATCACTGAGTATCTAAGTCCTCTCTTTGCTTTGATTTTTCTTCTTCCTCCACCACAGCAACATATTAGTCTTCTTAAATTCTTCAGTCCTTTACCCCAAACACTGCAGTGATATCATCTCACCTCTGCAGTAAAGCTCAAACTCTGTACTCCACCCCACAAAGGCTTCAGCCTGTTTTCTAGAGTTGACCATCATATTCCCTTAGACACACTCTCTGTTCTAACTAGGCAGCTCTCTAAACATGTTTTGAAAAGCCCCACATTGGCATCATTCCTCTTGCCCATAAAATATTTAACTGGTCTGCTTTTTAAGTTTCTTACAGTTACAGGTGCCTCATATAAACAGGTCAAATAAATATCATTTGTTCATCTCACTAGAAGCTGAAAAGACAACCAATTAAAAAAAAAAACATTCTCGAAATTTAAAAGCTCTTCCTATACTAGAAATGGTTTTAAATGAATAAGATCATCTCCTGTGTAAAGAAATATTCATGATTGGTATCACAACAGGAAATCAGGCAGAGCTTATAAAAAGACAATTTACAGAAGAAGAAACTCAAGTGAAAAATTAACAAATGGGAAAAAACTCAATCTCACTAGTAATTAAGGAATATGATTTTTAAAAAAAATACTGCTTTTTACCCATCAGATGGGGAAAAAATTACATGGCTGTTAATGTCAAGTGTTGGCCAGGGCAAAGGAAACGTGCTCTCACGCACAGCTGGCAGGAGCAGAAACTGACACTGCCACGCTGGAGGGCAATCTGGAGCACCTGTTAAGATGAAAAATACAGGTTTGTTATGACCCAGAGGATGTGCTTCTAGGTACTTAGCCTGCAGAGCACTTGTACAACAGGCAAAGAGTATCTTTAATGTACTACCTGTATTAGTTTCCTAGTGTTTCTATGAGAAGTATCACAAACTGGGTTTCTGAAAACATCAGAGATTCATTGTCACACAGTTCTAGAGGCTAGAAGCTCAAAATCAAGGTGTTAATGGGACCAGGATCCTTCTGAAGCCTGTAGCAGAGAATCCTTCCTGACTTCTTCTAACCCCCAGTGTCTGCTGGAAATCCTTGACATTTCTCCGCTTATAGAAGCTTTCTCACTCCAGTCTCTGCCTGTGTCAGCACGTGACCATCTTCTCTCACATCATCCTTTCCTCTGTCTCCAAGTTTCTCTCTTCTTATAAGGACACTAATCATATTGGATTAAGAGGCTACCCTGGTCCAGCATAACCTCATCTTAACTAATTACATCTGCAATGACACTGTTTCTTAAAAAGGCCATATTTTGAGGGCATGAGGATAAGGATTCAACACTCATTCCAGGGAGACACTCTTCAACCCATAACTGTACCTTTCATGTAAAAAAGAATGACATTTAAGAAAATATTCACGTGGTTGCTTATCTGTACAAAATGAAAGGATAATGGAAGAACCAAGAAGCCAAGCAGGCAACAGGAAGTTGATAGCGGAGTGTCACTACCACCCCTCAACAAAGAGGCTCACCCCTAACAAAGAGCTCAGGGCAAGCATACAAATGGGGGCCCACATACCATATGTCTAAATGCTGGGGCTTCCCAGGTGGCCTAGTGGTAAAGAACCCACCTGCCAATGTAGGAGACACAAGAAACATGGGTTTAATTCCTGGGCTGGGAAGATCTCCTGAAATGGGAAATGGCAACCCACTCCACTATTCTTGCCTAGAAAATTCCATGGACAGTGGAGCCTGGCAGGTTACAATGACTGGTAACTAAAAATGTTCTATCTTCCTACTTGACAAATATCTTTATGACAATAAAATTTTCAAATATGCATAAGGTCATGATTTTTGTATGAAAAAAAGTTTTTTGTATGGCAAAATATCAAATACAACCAAATTAATTACTATTGTACATGCATTGATGGGCCTACAATGTGTAGATAAGTAATAAAATAAAGATGTTAGTAATTGATTTGTAAGATGTGTATCATAAGACTTATTCTTCTTGATTTTTGTTTCAGAAAAATCACTATTGTTATAATCAAGATTTTCACATAACATTATATACTATTGATGGTAATGCCAAATGTTTTTGATAACTTTTTGATTCAGTGTATTTCCTAGTTTTTTTTTATAATTTTAATTTGGAGAAACTTTACTGAGGCACTAGCATATTTATTGAAAGTGTCAATAAAATTCTTAAATCAATGCTTACATTTGGAATTTTATATGGTATAGTCAAGAATTGTAACAATCACATATGACAAATTATCGTCAATGCAAAAAATGCTATATTATGTCTACCATATAAATCATTATCACATACAGCATGATTTTTACTAGCTTTTAAAGTAGCTCCTAGATCCACACAATACTTATTAAGTTCTTCTTTCAAATGCCAGAATGAAGAAAACCAAAAATCACAGCACATTGCTTAATTGATTCAAATTTCTCTACAAGACCATAACTCAATCTGGAAATAGTTACTACGGACATTACTTTGGGATTAATAGTATATAAATTTTCTTTAAAGTCATAAAAACATTTGCATTTCCTTATTCTAATTTCCTTCTATTAGAATATCACTTTTGGTTATAAGTAGTTTATTTCCATTTTGTTTATAAAATCCTTCTGAGAAATTTCCAAACTTAGATATGCTTTTGTTTATATTATAAATAGCAAGCAATATTTCATATCCAAAAACCGTGGATAGCACAAATCCAAAATTAATTTTATTATCCACCAAAGACTATACTTTGTTCTGTATTTAAGGATCCTCTATTATTTCATTTAGCTCTTCTAGTATATCTTATATCCTTTCTAAATTAAATTCAATGGCTTTAACAATATTTAATTGACATCTCCATTACGTGTCTTAAGTGGCTATAAAGTCAAATTTAAATGTATTTCATCTACAGATAGATCTAAGACATGTCATAAATAACCTCTGAGTTTCCCTAAAGAACTTCATGACTATTGGCTCAGTTGAGGCCACATCACTAGAAACAAATTCAAATCATGTTCCACACAAGTTATCAAGAATGTTTCTGGATTTTAGGCCAAAATGCAGGTTGGATCTAGAGAAATATTCTTGTAGTTTAAGAGCAATACAACCAGCAGGTTAAGAATCTGTCTGCCAGTGCAGCAGACGTAGGTTCAATCCCTAGTCCCAGAAGATCCCACATGCCCCAGAACAACCAAGCCCGTGAACAACAACTACTGAGCCCTCACGCTGCAGCTACTAAAGCCCATGCACACTCCCGAGAGCCCATGATCTGCAGCAAGAGAACCCACCACGATGAGAAGCCTGTGCACTGCAACTGGAGGGTGCCCACTTCTTGCTACAACTAGAGAAAGGCTGTGCACAGCAAGGAAGAGCCAGCACAATCAAGATAAACAAAAACAAGAAAACTTTAAACACAGCAATATGAACTGCAAGAGCATAATATTGTAAAACGTTCTTTAGTTACCGCGTGCTGCTGTTCAAAACACTGCCCTAATTCATATATAACTCTGAACCACGAATTGGAACACAAAAGGAAGCAAGAAAAAGGATGCTCATCACTGCTGGGAAATGATACTTCCGCATTCAAAAATCCACCTGGGAGGAAGACTTTGACAAGTTAATCATTTCATCTTTTCTTTTATCGAAGTGCCTCCACCCTCAGATCCTCTCAACAGCTCAAAGCAGTATCTATCACCAACAATATCTGTCGCCAGCAACTCAACCCACACAACTGAACGGCACTCAGATGCAGGTCTTTTGCATTGAGGATGCAGAGCAAAAGGTATAGGAAAGCATCTCCTTGGAGCCTGTTCCGTGTTAACCAGAAAAATAGACGTTTAAGGTTGCAAGCCATCCTGTGCCAGTTCTGATACTGGATCCCAACACATAGAAGTCACCATGAGGTCTTCAACCGTTATTGTGTGTGTTTATGATATGTGAGCCCTCTAAAAAAAGGGGTCGAGGGACTTCCCTGGTGGTCCAGTGGTTAAGGATCAGCCTTCTAATGCAGTGGGTGCAGACTCAATCCCTGGTCANACCGATACTGGATCCCAACACATAGAAGTAACCATGAGGTCTTCAACCGTTATTGTGTGTGTTTATGATATGTGAGCCCTCCAGAACAAGGGGTTGAGGGACTTCCCTGGTGGTCCAGTGGTTAAGGATCAGCCTTCTAATGCAGTGGGTGCAGACTCAATCCCTGGTCAGGGACCTAAGATCCCATATGCCAGGGGGCAACTAAGCCCATGCACCACAGTTAGAGAAGCCCAAGTACCAAAAAAAAAATAAAAATAAAACAAGGGATCTATAGGGCAGTGTCTCTCTTGCTGGGGACACAGGGCAGCCTAGCTGGAGGAACATAGAAGGAAAGATATTTCCTGAGCTTAAGGACCAGATTTTCCAACAGAAGCAGGACCGTGAAGACAGCTGTCCAATAGAGCCAGAACCATGAAATTGAGGCAGCAGCAGCTGCAGTTATTACCTGTGGAAGAAAACAGTGGATAGACACTCTGCCCTTCTCCCTACCCTCTGTTCATCAGTCCTTCCCAGGGCCTCCTGTTGGCTGAACCCAGATGGACACCAGTTGACATAGGAGCACTGGGACACGCAACCCACAAATGTCAGCCCCCTGCAGCAGACCTGAGCAAGGAAAGTCAAGGAACAAATACGAGGGAAAACAGGCTATGATGGACTAGCACCAGGTAGATATTCCATAAAATCAAGACCAAGGAAAATATGCCCTCTCTACCATCACTGTTTAATGGTGGTGGGGGGCAGGGGTATGGAACATCCAGAACAGGGCAGGCAACAGAAATAAGACTCACAACGATCGGAAAGAAGAGTGTAAAACTATTACATGTGGAGAGTATGACTGAAAGCTCAAAAGAAAAAACTTTAAAACAGTTAATACTAATGAGAGTTCAATAAGGTGGTCTAACATAAGAAAAATACATAGGAATCAATACACTATAATAGCGATTGTTAGAACAAATACTGGACAACTATCCCATGCAGAGTAACAACAACAAACAAATAAACAAAAAACACCCTAGAAATTCCCTGGAAGTCCAGTAGTTAGGACTTTGAACTTCCACTGCAGGGGGCATGGGTTCAGTCCCTGGACAGGGAACTAAGATCCTACATGCCATGAGATATAGCCAAAACAAAAAGAAAAAAAATTTTTTTAAAGATAACATTCTTAAGTATAACATTTACAAAGAAAGTGAAGCCTTTATATGAAGAAAACAATTTTACTGCTAGACATGAATGACCCAAAAAAAGATGTAGAAACCTACCATGTTCCTGAATGAAACAGCTCAGTACTGTTAAAATGTCCATGCTGTATGAAATCCATAGATTTAACACAACTCCAATCAAAATCTCAAGAGATTTTATTAGAACCTAGATATTTGCTGGAAAATAATTCTAAAGTTTATCTGTAAAAATCTACTAGTGAGAATAGATATTTTTGTGTGATAATTTCTCTTTCAGAAGTAAGAATTTTAGAAAGTCACAATATTTTAAACAGTATGATACCTACTTCTCAGACCCTGTACTTCCTCCCCAGAAGCCCTGGGATTATTTTTATAAATAAAAAGAATAGGAAACCTGATCTAATCATTCACCAAAAATCATGGCACACTAGATTTGTGTGAGATTAGACCCCCTGGGGACAATAATTCCACAAGATCTGGAAATGGGACAAGTAGACACACTTCTCCCAGGCAGCTTTTGACCAATACAAGCACACTCTGATATCATCTGGTGAATGCAATATCCTGATAGTATCCAGGCATTTACCTCCTGACTAAGGAGTCATGACAGTGTCCTATTCTCCTCTCTGACCTGACATCTCAGAGTCCAGATTCTGCAAGTCCTTGATCATTTGCTACTTTATCTTTGGACTGAATGTTTGTATCTCCAGAAAACTCATATGTCCTAACCCACAATGTGGTAATATTCGGAGATGAGGCCTTGAGAGGTCAGAAGGGTGTGGCCCCCGTGCTGGGATTAGACACTAGATAGCTTGCTTCCTCTCTCTCTGGCCATGTGAGGACACAGAGAAGGCAGCCATCTGCAAGCCAGGAAGGGAGCTCTCACCAGAACCCAACCCTGCCAGCACTCGGATCTTAGACCTCCAACCTCCAGAAGGGTGAGACATTGAAGCTCTGTTGTTTAAGCCTCCCAAGCTAATGGTATTTAGTTTGGGCAGAGTTTCCATAGCAACTCAAAGGAACTCATAACCCTCAATGTGGCTGTATCTTGAGATAAGTTCTTTAGGAAGTAACTAGGTTTAAATAAAGCCATAATGATGGGGCCCTACCCCAAACGGACTGGAAAAGGAGGAAGCCCTATCTCACTCTCTCTTTCTCTCTTCCTTTGACCACAGAGAAAAGGCCATTTGAAGACACAGAGAGAAGACAGTCATACACAAGCCAGGCAGAGAGAACTCAACCAGGAGCCTAACTGCCCAGCACTTTGATCTGAGACTTCCTGGGCTCCAGAACTGTGAGGAAATAAATGTCTGTTGTTTAAGTCAAGCAGTCTATAGTGCTTTGTTATGGCAACCCAAGACTAACACAAAGAGGAACCATCTCATAAAAGAGAGGAATTTGTATCATCTCTGGAGGGTGCCAGATACCCAAACACAACCTGGCTTACTACAGCATGGCCAGGGCTTATCCAGGCAAACCCACACTCCAGCTTATTGGCAGGGGCTTGTCTTACCACAGAGAACCTGGGGTATAGGATTCTCCATTCCTCCACCGCCTTCTACAGATGCTGGGCTTGCTACCAAGTACTCCGTTCAGGAAAAGGAATCACTGGCCAACTAATGCCTATCCAAGACATGAAGGTAGGGACCTTCCTGGTTGTCTGATGGTTAAGACTCTCCCTGCCGATGCAGGGGACATGGGTTCGATCCCTGCTTCGGGAGGATTCCACATGCCACAGTGCAACTAAGTTTGTGCACCACAACAAGAAAAGTCACCACAGTGAGAAGCCTGCATGCCACAACTACAGAGTAGCCCCTGCTGGCCGCAATGAAAACTCAGCACAGCGAAAACAAATAAATACATATATTTTAAAAAAATAAAAATTAAGAAAAGAAAAAAAAGACTTGAAAGTACTGCCTAGGATATTGCATTACAGGGTGTTCACATGGCTGCAGCCTGAGGTCAATCACACAGATGTAGATTACTCTTTTATAAAAGGCCTTTTCACATTTACCATTTCATTTGCACAAGCAGCTAAGCCCACAGGGAAGAGGCCCCTCCTAGAAGGTAATAAAAATCATCCTAGCAGAGAGAATCCTCTACCCAGAGGGTCTTCAGTCATTTAGCCCCACTGCAGTTGATCTCAGTGGTACCCCGCGGACAGCAACCAGAGGACTTTGGAAGTGTAAAGTGCTCACAAAGAATCTACTTAAGGGTATCGCTGGATACACACTCAAAAATGAAAGTTCAAATATTTACACTGAAGTATTATCTGCAACAAGATCAATTCCTCTTGCAGGTAAGCTTCCCTAGGCTCCAAAATGAACAAATTCATTCAAAAAGTGCAAAATCAATCAAAAAGTCATCGACATCCAAAATTAAGAGTATTCTCTTTAGAGATGATTCTGTTTCTCAGTGTTTTGAACTATATATTTTTGCTTTACATTTTTTGACAGTGAAGACTCTTTACAGGAGAATTAAAAATAAATAAATAAATAAAAGAGTTGTGGTTTTTCCAGGGCTCTCTACTCATTGTGAACCACACTCATCTCCTCCTTCAACTGGACCCTCATGTTTCAGTCTGACAAGCACATGCCATCAAGAGGCACAGGTGTGGTACAAGACTAGAAATGAGTTTGCCAAGGTTAGAAGGCAGGTGGCTGAGGAACCTAAGGGACATGGCGCTCTTACCTGGGCCAAGTGAGAGCACCAAGAACCAGAATCACAGGGATACAATAAGCAAGCAAGATGATGGGTCTCAAAACATGCACTAAATGAGGGAGAACGAACAGCCAGAGAGAAATTAGGAACTGTGGTCCAAAAGCAAGATACTAGACCAGGACAAAGATAGTCCTGCAAGGAAAGCCAGAACCTCTGTAATCAACTCAAATAACTGGAAGGGAAGGCAGGTCAGAGGACAGTTATGAGCATCAGGCTCCCCCATTTGTTGACTGCATACTTGGTGCTGGGCATTGCACAGAGGACTTTTCATCTAATCATCAAAATGTCATTGTCATTGTTATTGTTCAGTCGCTCAGTCATATGCAACTCTTTGTGACCCTGTGGTCTGCAGCATGTCAGGCTTCCCTGTCCATCAACTCCCAGAGCGTGCTCAAACTCAGGTCCATTGAATCAGTGATGCCATCCAACCGTCTTGTCCTCTGTCTTCCCCTTCTTCCTTCAATCTTTCCCCACATCAGGGTCTTTTCTAATGAGTTGGCTCTTCACATCAGATGGCCAAAGTATTGAAGCTTCAGCTTCAACATAAGTCCTTCCAGTGAATATGCAGGATTGATTTCCTTTAGGATTGACNCTCCAATACTTTGGCCACCTGATGCAAAGAACTGACTCATTAGAAAAGACCGTGATGCTGGGAAAGATTGAAGGCAGGAGTTCTCAGAGGATGAAAGAGGCTGAGATGGTTGGATGGCAGCACCAACTCAATGGACATGAGTGTGAGTAAACTCCGGGAGTTGGTGAGGCATGGAGTGCTGCAGTCCATGAGGCTGCAAAGAGTCAGACACGACTGAGTGACTGAATTGAACTGAACTGATGCACTCCTTTCCCAATTTGGAACCAGTCCATTGTTCCATGTCTGGTTCTAACTGTTGTTTCTTGACCTGCATACAGCTTTCTCAGGAGGCAGGTAAAGTGGTCTGGTATTCCCATCTCTTGAGGAATTTTCCAGTTTTTGTGATCCACACAGTCAAAGACTTTAACATAGTCAATAAAGCAGAAGTAGATGTTTTTCTGGAAAGAAAGTGAAAGTGAAGTCGTTCAGTCATGTCTAACTCTTTGTGATCCCATGGACTGTAGCCCACTAGGTGCCTCTGTCCATGGGATTCTCCAGGCAAGAATATTGGAGTAGGTTGCCATTTTCTTCTCCAGGGTAATCTTCCCAACCCAGGAATCAAACCCAGGTCTCCCGCATTGCAGGCAGATGCTTTAAGTTCCAGATTTTCTGGAACTCTCTTGCTTTTTCAATGATCCAATGGATGTTGCAATTTGATCTCTGGTTCCTCTACCTTCTCTAAGTCCAGCTGAAACATCTGGAAGTTCTTGGTTAGTGTACTGCTGAAGCTTGGCTTGGAGAATTCTGAGCATTAGTTGGCTCAAAATATGATCAGCTTTACATAAAACATCTACTTTACATAATCTACTTTTATCAGGTTGAAGGGAGGGAGACACTAAGAGAGTAACTTGCCCAGCTTCATCCAGCTGGTGGATGACGGGGCTGGAATTAAATCTAGCTATTTGTTGTTGTTGTTGTTCAGTTATTCTGACTTTTTGAAACCCCATGGACTGCAGCACGTCGATCTCTTTTGCCCTTCACTATCTCCTGGAGTTCGCTCAAACTCCTGTCCATTGAGTCGGTGATGCCATCCAATCATCGCATCATCTCTTGCCCCCTTCTCCTCCTGACCTCAGTCTTTCCCAGCATCAGGGTCTTTTCTAAGGAGTCGGCTCTTCGCATCAGGTGGCCATCGTAGTGGAGCTGCAGCTGCAGCATCAGTCCTGCCAATGAGTATTCAGGGTTGGTTTCCTTTAGGATTGATTGATTTCATCTCCGAGGAGTCCCAGGGACTCTCAATAGTCTTCTCCAGCGTCACAATTTGAAAGCTTCACTTATTCAGTGCTCAGCTTCTTTATAATACAACTCTCACAGCTATACATGACTACTGGAAAAACCACAGCTTTTGTCTCTGCTTTTTAATATGGTGTCTAGGTTTGTCTAAACTTTCTGTTTAGAAGGCGATTGGTTCAATAAATGTTATTGGGTTTTTGTTTAATAAATGCAGGTAGGCAAATCCAAATTCTCTCTTCTTGTATGAGCTTGTATGTCAATAGTCACATTGAAATGATTATTGATATAATCAAATCAGTATTTGCCATAGTTGTTACTCTTTTCTACTCATAATATTCCTTTATTCTCCTTTTACTGTCTATAGGATCAGTAGTGATGGCCCCTCTTTCATTTCTAGTATTAGTAATTTCTGTCTTCTCTTTTTCTTAGTTAGCCTAGCTGGACATTTATCAATTTCATTAATCTTTTCAAACAACCATCTTTTAATTTCATCATTCCTGTTTATAATTTTATTGATTTCTGCTTTAATTTTTATTATCTTTTCTTCCGCTTACTTTATTTTCCTCCTTTGTCTAGTTTCCTAAGATGGGAGACTGAAGGCAAAAGGAGAAGGGGGTGACAGAGGACAAGATGGTTAGATAGCATCACTGACTCAATGACACAAATTTGAGCAAACTCCAGGAAAGAGGGGAAGACAGAGGAACCTGGTATGCTGTAGTCCATGGGGTTGCAACGAGACGGACATGACTTAGTGACTGAACAACGAAGATGGAAACGTAAATGATTAATTTTAGGTTATTTTTTTCTAATATATACATTCAAAGCTGTAAATTTTCCTCTAAGCAGTGCTTTTACTGTATACAACAAATTTTGGAAAATTGTATTTTCACTTTCATTTACTTAAGAATACTTTAGAATTTAAGAGTTCTTTAACTTTAACTTATATGTTACTGAGAATTGTGTTGTTTAACCTCCAAGCACTTCAGGATTTTTCGGCTATCTTTTGTTGATTTCCAGTTTAATTCCATTGTCAACTGATAGCATATATAGTGTGATGTCTATTTTTTTTTAATTTGTTAAGCTGTATTCTGTGACCCTGCATGCAGTCTNTTAGAATTTAAGAGTTCTTTAACTTTAACTTATATGTTACTGAGAATTGTGTTGTTTAACCTCCAAGCATTTCAGGATTTTTCGGCTATCTTTTGTTGATTTCCAGTTTAATCCCATTGTGAACTGATAGCATACATAGTGTGATGTCTATTTTTTTTTAATTTGTTAAGGTGTATTCTGTGACCCCGCATGCAGTCTACCTTAGCGAATGCTCTGTGTGAAAGAAAGGAAACACTTTATTATTCTGTTGGGTGAATTCGTCTATAAAAGTCAATTATATCATACTGATTGATGGTGCTGTTCACTTCGGCTATGTCCTTTCTAAATTTCTACCAATTACTGAGAGAAGGATGTTAATGTCTCCAACTATACTAGTGAGTTCCATTTCTCCTTTCAGCTTCTGAAAAAAGAACTTCTTTCAGAAGTTCTGAGAGAATTCCTAAAGTTCTGCTTCTCCCTTCAGCTTAATCAGTTTTTGCCTCACGTATTTTGATACTTCGCTGTTGGGTACATACACATTAAGAATTATTATGAATTCTTAGAGAATTGACCTCTTTATCATTATGTAATACCTCTCCTCTCTTTATCCTTGTTAATTTTCCTTGCTCTAAAATGAGTGTTATTAATTTTAATATAAATTAATAATTTATCGATACAAATTAATGTTACTAATATTAATATTTCCTTGCTCTACTTTGTCTGAAGTTAATATTACTACCTCAGCCTTCTTTTGATTGGTGTTACCATGGTATGTCTTTCTCCATCTCTTTACTTTTTATTTTTGAGAATAATATTTTATTCAGTCATCTGTTTACAAAAATATGGAACGCTTCATGAATTTGTGTATCATCCTTGCGCAGGGGCCATGCTAATCTTCTCTGTATTGTTCCAATTTTTTAGTATATGTGCTGCCGAAGCGAGCACTCCATCTCTTTACTTTTAACCTATCTTTACTTTTAGTCTATCCAGCCTATGTTTAAAATGAGCTTCTTATAAACAAAATATAAGAGCTTGTTTTCTTTAATCCACTCAGACACACAATCTCTGTTTTTTTTCAGTTGGTGTATTTAGACCACTGACATTTAAAGTGATTATTGATATAATCAAATTAGTATTTTCCATAGTTTTTAATTAATTGCTTTTCTTTTTTGCTTTTTTTTTTTTTGGTCTTATATTTTTTAATCTTTTTTTTTTGATTGAGCATGTTATATAATCCCATTTTTTCCACTCTCTTAGGATATTAGTTACACTTTTTTATTTAATTTATTCTTTTAGCAGCTGTCCTAGACATTTACTCATCCAAGTCCCTTTTCAAATACAGCTATACAATCTCATGGGTAATGCAAGTACTTTATAAAGGGTATTCCCAATCCCTTCCTCTCATCTCTTATAATATCACTGTCATTCATTTCTCTGTGCATAACCTACAAGCACCAAACACCTTGGTTCTATTATTATTTTGAGCAAACTATTATCTGTTGCAACAACTGAAATTTTTAAAAAAGACTTACATTACCATTATTTATTCCTTCTCTAATGCTTTTCCTTTCTTTATGAAACCTCAAGTTTCAGAACTATATCATTTTTCCTTCTAAGAACATCTTTGGGTGGGTAAAGGGTGGAAGCAGGCTGCAGAGGGAGGATTCCTGAAGAACTTCTTTTAAGACAAAAGGGGGTCAGGCTTCGCTGGTGGCTCAGTGGTAAAGAATCCGCCTGGCAATGCAGGAGATGCAGGTTTGATGCCCAATCCAGGAAGATCCCACATGTCACAGAGCAACTAAGCCTCACAATTATCAAGCCTGTGCTCTAGAGTCCAGGGTCCACAACTACTGACCCCAGGTATCACAGCTACTGAAACCGGTGCACCCTAGAATCCATGATCTGCAACAAGAGAAGCCACCGCAATGAAAAGCCCAAACACCACAACTAGAGAATAGCCCCCATCTGCCACAGCTAGAGGAAAACCCACACAGCAATGAAGACTCAGCACAGCCAAAAATTAATAAATAAATTTAAATTTTTTTTAAATAATGTGGGTCTACTGGCAACACATTCTCAACTCCCGCTAATCAACCAACCATTAACTGGACAAATTATTTAGCTTGTTGCATTCTGCAACTTCTACAACTAAGAAATTATCATCAAGCAAGCATTTTTCCTGTTCTGAAATTCCAGAATTCTAAGCACAGTTTTATCAGTTCAATTCAGTCGCTCAGTCCTTGAGACAAATAGGGTGAATATTAATGGGAAACACAGAAGAGATTTTGTTTAAAATGGAAAACACCTTTTATGCAAATAATCATTCCTTCAAGTAGTTATTTCATAAATGTTAGTTCTCAAATACCAGCTTCTCTTAAAGTGGGACTCATTTAAATGCCTCTGCTTTTCCTGTATCAGTAAGTACAGAAAATCTCCAATGTAAAGGTCAGTAAACTGTGGATTTTAGGGAAAGATTTAAAATGTTTTTAACTAAAAAATGAGCTGGAACATTTCCAATATTTTCATATTGCTTTCAGTTCAGTTCAGTCACTCAGTCAGTGTCCAACTTTTCGCAGCCCCATGAATCGCAGCACACCAGGCCTCCCTGTCCATCATCAACTCCTGGAGTTCACTCAGACTCACATCCATCAAGTCAGTGATGCCATCCAGCCATCTCATCCTCTGTTGTCCACTTCTCCTACTGCCCTCAATCCCTCCCAGCTTGAGAGTCTTTTCCGGTGAGTCAACTCTTCGCATGAGGTGGCCAAAGTACTGGTGTTTCAGCTTTAGCATCATTCCTTCCAAAGAAATCCCAGGGCTGATCTCTTTCAGAATGGACTGGTTGGATCTCCTTGCAGTCCAAGGGACTCTCAAGAGTCTTCTCCAACACCACAGTTCAAAAGCATCAATTCTTTGGCGCTCAGCCTTCTTCATAGTCCAACTCTCACATCCATTCATTTTGCTTTAGTGGGTAGCAGATATATTTGGACCCAGAATTTACTCTGAAGCATGAATGTTGAAAAAGTCTGACTTAATGAAATGGAAGGGAAAGAAAAAAATTGCAGTAGGACAAATTAACACAGTAAGGCAATATAGTTGATCCTTGAAATTGTGGATTTAGCATTGAAGGTTCAGTAGACTAACGATCCTAAAGTCTGCATCCTGTAGTAACACGTAATTTTGCTAAAACGTTAATTTTTCAGAATCTTATGCCCCACATGGCTGTGCATGAGCCAAGCATCCAAATTTCACAGTAGCCTCTTCAGTCTTTGACGTGTCATTATACACACATGCATTCTGGTATGTACTGTGCTTCATTTAGGAAGGAATCATACGCTACAATTTGTTGCTAAAAAAACAAAGTCACCTCTGATTCTTTTGCCGCCCCTGTAGCCCACCAGGCTCCCCTGTCCACAGGATTTCCCAGGCAAGAATACTGGAGTGGGTTGCCATTTCCTTCTCCAATATGTTACACTGGTAATTAATAACTAGGGATCCATGAAGTTCTCTAGGAGATCTCAAAAAAACCTTTTTATTCTATTTTAAAGAGAAAAAGAAATAGGTAATAGTAGATATCGATTTTTAAAATAATTTTTTTAAGTGGTACAAGCCACTATGAATAATACAAAGCTCCATAGTCTCTTTTTGCAATATGAGTTAAGACTCGTCCTGTTGCAAATGACAGAAACTCAACTCAAACTGGTACCAGCAAACAGTTTTTGGTTTGTTATTGAAAAGTCTCAGGATGGTTTTCAGGCTTGACATGAGCCTGGAACCCAAATGGTGTTATCAGGATGACAGTTTCCTTACCTCTCAGCTTTGCTCTCACTGTTGGCTTCATTCTCATTCTCCACTTGGCAGCTCTCTGGGGTCCCATCCTCCCAGGTGTCTTCCAGCCGAGAAGACGGCACCATTTTTTAGCCTCCTTCGTGAGTCCTTTGATCACACTGCTTGGATCAACTTGGGTCACTGTCCACTCCTGATTAGTCAGGCGTTGTTCATATGTGCCAACTCTGGGGCCAGAAGGGAGCCCTACCCAATCCACAATCCACAGGGTTAAGTCACAGAGAAAAGACTCATCAGAGGAAATTCAGGATGTTCTGACCAGGAGGAAGAGCAAATGTGTAATGGGTGACCAAACAGTCACCTGCTGCCTATGGGTGTTTAAGATAATACTGAAGTAACCTGTGGTTGCTATGGGGGAGAGCTGGGTCCTAAACAAACATACTTTCAGTATCAGGCTCTCCTGNGCCTTGTGTGTGTGGAAGTCGAGGGTAATGCAGATAAGTTGTATCAGCTTAAATATATTAGCGAAAAGCCCAGCTTAACACTGTTGCTTCCATCACAGGAGAGAGGTGTGATCCAGGCAGTTGGAGGGGGTTGGGATGTTCTTGTTGAAATGAGTAAAGCTTGACCTACATTCAGAGCTGTTCATGTCTCTGAGACCCAGTAAAATAATTAGCACCAAGCTTTAAAAATAATAAAGCATTGTGTCTAGATTGGCTTTATGTGTGTGAAAGACGCGTGCACAGTGTGCGACTTCCTTGCCTGATGACTTTTGCCTGTCACCCTGGCAAGGCAGTGAGATAGTATAACTGTCCTGTAGTAGATGAGAAAAGGAAGGCAAAGAATACATACTACTACAAACGCGATATGACCATTAAAGTAGAAAGGCAAAATTCCAGCCAGCTTTTGTACTCCAAAGCTGGCGCTGTCCACTAACCAGTGGTTTTTGAGAAGCCTGCCTCCGCAGCAGAATTTACACACACACACCTTTTAGCATATGCTTCTAAATACAGCTCCCCGAAATTCACCACACTGAGGGATACCCAGATTAGGAACTCCTGAATATCATCCACACTTTCAAAGAAAAAAGGCAAACATGATCCAAAGTCAGTTACTGTACAAACCTTACCTTTTTACTGCATCAGACCTATCAGAAAGATACAGAAACTTGCCCTTATGTGCTAAAGCAAAAATATGGACATTTTCTCCCATCTTGCTCCAGCCAGCACATTTCAGTAATTCGTTCTCACTTAGCATTTTCAGTCCAGGTAATTTTTCTTCATGATACAGTTTTATTTAGTTCACATTTAAAGAAAATTTGATATTTTAAGTGGCCTCGTGTGGATAAAAATCTAATTTACTTACCTTTTACCTTAATGTCTTTCATACAGTAATCATGTTCTTTTTTTGTTTGTTTTTAAGATAAAGTTGAAAGTTTCCATAAAGGGACATACGAGGATCCTGAAAAGTCTTAGGTAAGGCTTTCCCAATCTTAAAAAAAAAAAAAAAGCTAGTAAAGAGTGGCAGTTTGCCAGTCTCAGGACCAGTATTTAGGGACAGCATAACTTTTGAGCTGTTTTAATCTATGTGAAAGAAAGGATTATCTAGCACCTATGCCATTCTTCGAAGCGACTTAGCAGCAGCAGCAGCATGCCATCCTTCATCAGGAGCATATAGGTCCGTGCTCTGTAAGAGGCTACAAAGCAGTAACTGGTAATTGTTACAGCCATTTTGTTTGCTTCTATTCAGCAAGAGCTTCTTTGTTTCTGGTAAATGTTTCAGGTTTGGAGAGGCTTATTCTTTCTCCATCAGAAAAGTTCTAGGACTTGAGTTTGTGATATGACCATTTCCATAGGATTCTTCTTCCTTTTTTTCTAACAAATCTTTCTGTTTGTTTACTTGTGTATTGCTCACTGGCTCTTCATCGCTGCTTGTGGACTTTTCTCCAGTAGCAGTGCGCGGGCTTCTCCTGATGCAGAGCACAGGCTCTAGTGCACGGGATCTCAAGTTGCGGCACGCGGGCTTAGTTGCCCCGCGGCACATGGCATCTTCCCAGACCAGGGATCAAACCCATGTCCCCTGCATTGGCATGCAGGTTCTTAACCACTGGACTACTAGGGAAGCCCTCCATTGGATTCTAATGAGACCTTGTTATCCATGAGCCATGTCCCAGCACTTTGCTGCCTTCCAAGGCTGGCATGGAGATGGCTTAGCATCCTGTGTTGCTTTCAGTGACCACAGTCCTGGTGAGTCCCTTCCTCCTCACTGCCAAGCTGCGGTGCCCTCTCCTCTGTTTCCCTGGCTGTCAGTGTTTGTGAGTGAGGACCATCCCAGGGAAGCACGGGTTCAGCTGCATGGGGTGTGCATCTCCTTTTGCACATGGTTAAATGAGGACAAGGAACAAACAAATGTGTCTGTATATAGAATGTATGAATACCAAGCACGTTTAGGTTTTTGCTTTTTTTAGTTTGCCATTTATTCAGTGCCACTGTCTTATTTCTCACACGGTCCTGCAAGCTTTGTTTTCTGAAAGGGAAACTCATATTTAGAGACGATGGGTAATCGTTCACCCAATTTTGGTTGAACTCCGGGAGTTGGTGATGGACAGGGAGGCCTGGCGTGCTGCAGTTCATGGGGTTGCAAAGAGTCAGACACGACTAAGTGACTGAACTGAACTGAAGGGTGGAGGGAAGAGAAAAGATAATGCATGCAAAGAAACTTTTTTAGCTTCTGAAGGCAACTTCTGGTAATGTGCAAAACCTGATATGTTATTATAGTCTCTTTATATGTTAAACTGTCAGTGACTTTTTCTCATTGATGAAATTATAAACCTAGCCCTAACAACCCCAGTCCATCCCCATTCACAGTGGAGCAAGAGTTGGGAAAGAAGGGAATTCTGAAACAGAGTGCTGAAGTGAGTAAGGCTTGCACAGATCCCAGCTTGGAGGGGAAATGGGCTGGGAGACCTTGGACCTGACCGTTCTCCCATTGCTGGCCTTCAGGTGGCACTGTTGGCCCAAGATTGCTTGGTTGGTTTTCAGAAGGTAACTGGTTAGAGATTGACCTGAAATTGGTTTCAGATTATCCTCTAGGCTCTTTCAGTGGATCTTGGAATGGACATGAAAAGTTCTTTAAATACTGGGTATTTAAATTGCCAGAGCAATTTTGAAATTTACTTGTCAGCATTCCTGTTTAGGAGAGTTTTTTGTTAAATATATTTCTTCCATTGGTTTTTCAAGATAAGTTGATGCCTTTTTTTCTATTCAGAGGTCAGCTCCTTTTCATCCTAGATGAACTGTCCTCCAAGATACTGTCTTAGTCAACAAAACTCTCATGTCACTACAAAAGTTTATGTAAATTAGTATACTCTGCTGACAGTTACCCTTACATTTGAACTAAAATGGAATGAGTGTTAGTCCACCAGCATCATTCTTTTTTCTAATATAAGAAACTCTCTACTGCTTTTGTAACTGAATTATAGCTGATGTACAATATTATATGTTACATATATACCCTATAGTGATGCACAATTTTTAAAGGTAATATTCCATTTTTAGTTACAAAATACTGGTATAGTACTTGTGAACAGTCTTGATTTTTAATGTATCACTTATATAATCTTCAGTATATATTACCTCTAATTTCTGCATGTTGCAGATATCATTCTTATACTATTTTACCATTTTATGCCTCCAAAGAAAAAGTTTCTGTTTTCAGCTAATACGAATTTAGCAAGTTTTCATTAAAACAGAATATGTAAGATGGAAGATAAGACACATCACATCACAGCTCATAAATGCCTTTCAGGAATAAAATGAATCTTTTGAGCCATCGAGTCAATTCCTATAAGACTATTATCTCTGTTTTCCCTAACTGGCTCTCCGTCTCTAGGCAGAATCCAGTCCAGCAACCTAGAGGCTAAATGACCTCATAACTCATTAGCCATTCTCAGAGCCATCTGGAGCCCTTGAGGAGAACAGTGTTCAAAGGGCTGATAATAAAGACAACAGCATAATTATTTCTCCACCATGATTAAACCTTTAGGTGGCAAGCAGTCAGCATGTTTATTCTGCAGAGTGCTGAGGTCGGTGTTTTCTGAAAGTATAATAACAGATGCTGTGGCTGGATAACTTGTTTCCCTGTCCTTACCTACAAATAGGTAAGCTGACTATCAGTAAATAACCTATTAAATCACAAAATTGTTCATTGTAAAAAGGGCATTACAGCACAGGAATAATCATGTGAACACCAAACATAAAAGATGCAAGCAGAAAGCACGCAAAGGAGCTGTGCATCCACACGAACTGTGGATATTTCTCAACTCCAAGGCATGTCCTGCCCACGTGAACTAAGTCACGGGTGGCTCTCTGTGTTTTCACTTTGTAAAGCAGTCCTTAGATAATCTGGGAATTTCTTAACATGAACCATTTGTGTTCTCATTTTTCTATAGGGCCTCTTCTTCCTTGCTGCTCAAGAAATGTCTTCACTTTCAGAATATGCCTTGCGCATGAGTCGTCTGAGTGCCCGGCTATTCGGTGAGGTTGCCAGGCCTACTGATTCCAAATCCATGAAAGTGGTGAAGCTGTTCAGTGAACAGCCTTTGGCCAAGAGGAAGGAGACCTATGACTGGTATCCAAATCACAACACTTACTTTGCACTCATGGGGATACTACGTTTTCTTGGCCTCTACAGGTAATGACAAAAAAAAGTAAGAGCAACCTATAGGAGGTTTGTTTAATAGATCAGAAAGGGAAAAAATTAGCCTTTCTACTTCCATAGTTTTTTTGTTCTTATAATAGTGCCCAGATAGTTCAAAAGGTACAATTGTGGAAGAGGAAAGCTTTCAAAATGTCCATAATGAGTATACTAAGAAAAAAAAGGAAACACGCACTTCTAGAAGACATACCTTAATTATGTGTAAGATGTAACTGACATTGACTAGACACTGAGCTATAGAGAGACCTTGAATTAGTTGTTAATCTAAGAGCACTCAATGGATGCAGAGCAAACAGGTCCACACATTGAGCAGATCCTGTTGGTCAGATGAAAAGGGTGCAGCCGACCTGCTTCCTAACTGGTGAGGGGGAGCCTCGTTTCTTTCCTGATGGCAGTTTTGTTGGATTTCTTATTTCCTTTCACCTTCTTTGGGCATTTTTAATTGGTACCCTTTTTGGTATACTAAAGCTGAAGTTTACCTTTACAGGTAATAGGTAATTGATATTATAATGCTGCTGCTGCTGCTAAGTCACTTCAGTCGTGTCTGACTCTGTGCGACCCCATAGACGGAAGCCCACCAGGCTCCTCCGTCCCTGGGAGTCTCCAGGCAAGAATACTGGAGTGGGTTGCCATTTCCTTCTCCAAGGCGTAAAAGTGAAAAGTGAAAAGGAAGTCGCTTAGTCGTATCTGACTCTTAGCGACCCCATGGACTACAGCCTACCAGGCTCCTCCATCCATGGGATTTTCCAGGCAAGAGTACTGCAGTGGGGTGCCATTGCCTTCTCCGCGATATTATAACAGGATAATATGTAATAGTAAGAGTAGCGGGCTTTTTCCGCCATGCATTTGTATGTTTGTGCCTGTGTAGGAAGTGGGCGCTTAAGATGATATGCTGCTCTAAAAAGAAAAAAGATCAAATACCCCTGTGATCGTCTTTCTTTTAGAAAATGTCTTAATTACCAAACGAATACATGCTCATTATACAAGAATTTAAACAGACATAATTGTATCAAGTCAAATGCCTCCTTTCTTTTTTAATTTAACATGTTTTAATTGTCTTAGGGCGATGTTACAAAAATTAATTTGGGACTGTTCGCTTTAATATAATAAGATTAACAGTTCATTCCAAATAACTAGAGATTGATATATTCATTTACCCAACAGATTTTTTTTTTTTAAGTACCTTCCATATGCAGGCATTTAAGATAGGCACAAGGGAAAAGTTCTATGAACAAAATAGATTTTCTTACTCAATATATCACTAGAGATGAAATGGCAGCCCACTCCAGTGTTCTTGCCTGGAGAATCCCAGGGATGGGGGAGCCTGGTGGGCTGCCGTCTATGGGGTCGCACAGAGTTGGACACGACTGAAGCGACTTAGCAGCAGAGATGATAATCCATGATGTATTTTGAATTTCTGGAATTGCTTTTGGGATTATCTCCCTAAAGTCTTGACTCAAAAAATAAAAATTAATTTTATTCTTACCCCAAATAGAATATTGAA
This sequence comes from Neotragus moschatus, assembly GCA_006410615.1. Lineage (NCBI taxonomy): Eukaryota > Metazoa > Chordata > Mammalia > Artiodactyla > Bovidae > Neotragus > Neotragus moschatus. The sequence goes on from SJYA01000655.1 coordinate 1,092,477, forward strand.
AGACACGTGTCCTGAGTAGAAAATCATAACCCATATCAAAATTACCTTCAGTTATTTTACTTTTTTGCTGCTGCTCCCTATTTGTTTGAAAAATAAAGCCTCAACTACCTTTGGGTACAGAGGAAAGACACTTAGCTTTAGTTATCCATGAAGAAGCACAATTATTTTCATATATGTAGTCACTAGTTACAATAAATGGTGCCTCTAACGCAAGGCCTCATGGGGAGTCAGGCAGGATGAAAGCAGACAGACTTTAATAAAAAAAAAAAAATCTTACAAAGACCTACAAAATGGGGAGGGAATCAGGGTCTCAAAAACAGTGACTCATTCCATCAAGCAAGTGCTTGGGTGGTTCATCCACAAAAACCCCTGCCTGTGGAATTTTCTTTCTGGCTGGGGGGTTGTCAGAAATGGTTGACGGGAGGGAAGAAGAGAGGGAAAAACATACTAAATAAGTAAATCATGTAGTATATTACAAAGTTGAATGGGATGCAAGGGGAAAAAATAGTAGAGCCAGCTGAGCAGGATCAAGAGTGCTGACTGGGCCCTCCGTGGGCAGGGTGAGGACAGATCACAGTATCAAACAGAACAGTCAGGGTAGCCTCACTGAGAAGGCAAGGTTTCTGCAGAGACTTGAGGGCGGAGAGCGAGCCAGGGGGCACTCAGGGAAGAGCTTTTTGAGAGAGACGTACTTGGGGGCAGTCATAGCTAATCCTGAGGAGGGCATGGCAGCCCACTCCAGCATTCTTGCCTGGAGAATCCCATGGACAGAGGAGCCTGGTGGGCTACAGACCATCAGGTCGCAAAGTGTCGAACACAACTGAGCGACTAAGTGAAGCACAGCACATAGCTAATCCCAGAGAGGTGTGTTGTAGCTATCATGTTCATGGAATGAAACATCCAACCCTATAAAACCTATCTGTTTTTTAAAACAACCTGGGGGAACTCCTTGGTGGTCCAGCGGTTAAGACTCTGAGCTTTCACTGCCAAGGGCCCGGTTCAATCTCTGACTGGGGAACTAAGATCCCATAAGTCACACGGCACAGCCAAAAGCTAAAGAATGACAGCAACTAAAAAGCAGCTGTGCGGTGTGTGCTTAGTCGATCAGTCATGTCAGACTCTGCCCTGTGGACTGCAGCCCACCAAGCTCCTCTGTCCATGGGGATTCTCCAGGCAAGAATACTGGAGTGAGTTGCCATGTCCTTCTCCAGGGGAGCTACCTGACCCAGAGATCAAACCAGGGTTTCCTGCATTGGATTCTTTACCAGCTGAGCTACCAGGGAAACCCTAAAGAAAACAGCATCAGGAGTTAAAAATTGGGCCCAGGAAACCACTCTCTTACATTTAATTAGTTTACCACTATCCACACTCATACAGGTGAGGAGACCAGGGTGCAGAGAGGGAAGGATCCTCACCCAAGGTCACACGGCTACTAGATGGTGCAGCTGTGGCTTGAACCCAGGGTCACATGGGTTCCAGAGCTTATGTATTGAAACATGATACTCTTTTAGGCTCTCCTTATCTGCAGGTTAACTATCTGTAGATTCATCCAGCCACAGATTGAAAATATTAAAAAAAAAAAATTCCAAAAAGTCCCAAGAAACAAACCTTGAATTTGCCATGCACTGGCAACTCTTTATATATAACATTTACATTTATTTTATTAAGTATTATAAGTAGATGATTTAAAGTACACAGGAGGCTGTGTATAGATTATATGCTATGCTATATAAGGGACTTGAGCACCAGTGGATTTTAGTATCTATTGGTGGGGGGATCCTAGAGCCAGTCCCCCAAGGATACTAAGGAATGACCATGTTTGATTGTAAAATGCAGACATTTTTATACAGTACAGGTAGTCTTCAGCTTACACCCTATTCATATGTACACACAGCCCTGGCCACCTTGATTCCTCAAGGACCTGTCTGTAGTGTTCCTCTCTGCTGACCCAGCTTCCTTCTGCTGGAGACTCCCCAGCAGCCTTCTGTGTGACTCATCCACTGTCATCCAGGCAGCTTCCTCCACACCTGTCCCCTTAGGTGCTGATCCCTGGGCCTCCCAGGGTCTCATGTAGCTTCTGAAGCTTATACCCACTTTTTGCCCCCATCAGTGTGCAGTCTTGGTGTTACAGGGAAACCTGGGGCAATTATTAGTGTTGAATCCTAGATATGTCGGTTTACACGGATGGGCTTGGCAATTAACTTCTGTTCATGACCTCGCTTCTGTGAGGGGAAACTGAGTTAGAAATGAACGCTGGGAACGCAGCCTATCTGTACATCAGGGGCTCCCTGTCCTTTCTGTTCACTAAGCCGTAGAAGTCAAGAGTGTGATAACCAGAACCACGTAAGGGAACTCTAAACAGGTGAACTTTTCCAGTCTGGTAAAAATACTGGCTAATTATTTTTTCCTTTCACTTTCAGAGACGAACATCAGGACTTCAAGGATGAGCAGCTGCGTCTAAAGAAGCTTCGTGGAAAGGTGAAGCCAAGGAAAGGAGAAGGGAAGAGAGCAGCGAAAAAGAAATAGTGCTGGTCCGTCAGGGGAGGACTTCTCTCTCGGCGGCTGAAAGGAGGAGGAAGTGTATTTACGGTCTATCCACATCCTGGAGGAGCGTCAGCCTCCCAGGTTGAAGACTGTTTGGAGGAACACCATCATCTCCACGTTGAAATCCAACCCAGTTGAGTTGTGACTGGTTTCACTGTAATTCTGCAGAATTATCTGCCTTGGTTCTGTAATCTGAGGTTTACCTTATTCCCCAAAGAAATGGAATGCATGACTATTTATTGCTGAATGACTGGTTTGGGAGGGGATGGGGTGTTGGGGGAGTGGAGGGGAGACTCATTAAATGAACATCCTCATTACTCCTTCTTGCCACCCCACCTAAACCACCCCTAAACTCTTTGATCTCTCTGGCTGTTCAACCACTGTCTCCACCACCAAGCTCACAAACTTTATGTTCCTCTCCGCCTACTCCTTTGAGAATATCTGTAAGTAAGTTTGTGGGATAAAAGGCTGTGCCTGGTAGGAGAGTACCGAATACCTGCTTTATACAAGCTGCCAGAGCCCTGGTAATACAGTGCTTTGCAGGAAACATTCCCTACCTCATGGAACTTTCGGTCCTGTGCAAGAGACTGATATTACACAATTCAGTTCAGTTCAGTTCAGTCACTCAGTCGTGTCTGACTCTTTATGACCCCATGAATTACACAGTTACACAAAGACAATTGTATTATATGCTACAAAGGAAAAATCCAGACTTCTGTGAAAATGTGGATGGATCGATGGATTGATCCAGAGGGATACCAAGAGGCCAAAACTTCGTTAGGTAGTTTAAAGAAGGCCTCCCTAAAGAGCTCTGAAAAATAAATTAGGGTGGGGCAGAATAAAAATGGTGGAAAAGCATGGAAGCATAGAGAACATCCATTGGCAAAGCCCAAAGATAAAAGGAAATAGTCCAGCTTGAGAAACTGAAAAAACACTAGTATGACTTTAGGTATAATGAAACAAAAGCCAGACTATGAAGGGTTTTGCAAGTTCTTTGAAAAAGCTTGGACTTGGCCAGATTAAGTTGTACATAGTTAATCAGATTAACTTTTTATTGTATTCTAGCAGTGAATTTCCAATGAGATGCAAGAGCTTCTCTAATTTTTTTTCCCCCCTCTAGCACTATCTAGGAAATTTTTTCAATACTTTATTTTTACTGTGGCAAAATCATAAAAGTTACCATCCTGACTGCTTAAGTGTACAGTACAGAAGCGCTAACTATATGCAGATTATTGTGGAAAATAAAGCACCTTTAATCCCTGTTGCCCGCTGGCAAGGCACCAACAGCCACTGATCTAGCCATAATTTTCTTTCCCTGCAACACTGGCAGTATTGGCAGTAACTGCCCTGTGAATAATTCCTGAACTAGTAGGAATCTTGCTCCATATGTTTAGATAAATGGTATTTTTAGAGATACTTATCCAGATGGCATGGCTAGGGCCTATATTACAGTTGATAAAAATAAGAAATACCTAAAAATGAATAATTCCATCTGATAGACATGAATTTCAACAGAAAGCTGAGAATCCATTCAGTTAGAACTTTCCTGAGCACCTGGCCCACACTGATTGTAGAGGACAGACAAATAGCCTTGGTCACTGGGATGGTGGGAACGAACAGGCATGTGTTGTAAAGCATTGGCCAGATCCTGGGGACTCGCTCAGGAAAGCGCAGATACACTGTCACTCTTGGCCAGTGCAGGAGAGCCTGCTGAGTAGATGGGCTCCAGGATGCTGGGCTGAGAAACAGGCTTGCAGCCTGAACCCAGTGTAGCAAAACAGATGTTCTGAATCACGCCATCACCACCTTTTCAGGGAAAGACTCTAAGAGAAACTTAGGAGCATTAGCTTGATACTTTAAAGAGGGTGACTGCGGCGCGGCTCTGAGGAGGCCCTTCGACAGGCCCTCTCATCCCGGAACTTCCGGGTCTCGTGCGTGCAGATGGCGTCACCTGGAACCTGAGAGGCTACACGAGGGCATCGGAGGCCTGGTGAGAGACAATGGCCAAGAAAAAACTGAGAGGGCAGAAGTCCAGGAATGTATTCCACATAGCCAGTCAAAAAAGCTTTAAGGTTAAAAATAAAGCAAAACCAGTTACCACTAATCTTAAGAAGATAAACATTATGAATGATGAAAAAGTTAACAGAGTGAATAAAGCTTTTATAGATATACAGAAGGAACTGGCAAACTTCTCAAAAGGCCTTTCCCTTGAACTTCTGCAGAAACAACTGATATCTCAGCAGTGTCATGAAAACATACCGGTTAATGTTGATGAAGCTACAAGATTAATGGCTCAGTTGTAATACACCAATGATGCATCAAATCCCCCAAAAAGACCAATAATTTTAATCTTTTATAAAAAAAAATAGAGTGATTGCATTAGATGTCAACAGCTCCCCTGAGTCAGAAAACAAGCCAAGGATTGGTGTGTTGCTGCGCTGATGGTCCCTGAGCCTCCAAAGAGCCACTGTTTGACAGGAAAGCTGTAGACAGCTCAGTATATTAGCGTGGCACTGCTCCATGCTGAAAATGAGAAACTAAGGGTAAAATGCATTTGTACATGAGCGGCACCCTAAAACCAACCGATAAGGAAACACTGTGCAGCTCAAAACAGTCTGTACTGAACGGTGGACCAGACGGAAAATAAAAGATGAGAGGGAAGAGTCAATTGTTAAGGCAATCGCATTTCAGGACACCAGCGACCAGTGACTGCAACTAGAAAAAATACCTTTTTGGGTTTTGGCTAGCCAGGTGGTTTAATTTCTTTGGTCACAACCAAAACTATTTGTTTGAATTTCACCCTTGAATGGCTTAGTAAAAAGAGACTGGGTTTCTCAAACCCATGATTCAAAACTCATGGGTTTGTGACATAGTTCTACTCACCAGCTATGAGACATTAAGTCCCTTACAACCTCCGAGACTTTCTGCCTCTGTAAAATCATGATAGTACTTCATAGGATTAATGAAAACATTTGTGAAAAGGACTGCTGCTGCTGCTGCTAAGTCACTCAGTCGTATCCGACTCTGTGCGACCCCAGAGACAGCAGCCCACCAGGCTCCCCCATCCCTGGGATTCTGTAGGCAAGAACACTGGAGTGGGTTGCCATTTCCTTCTCCAATGCATGAAAGTAAAAAGTCAAAGTGAAGTCACTCAGTTGTATCTGACTCTTAGTGACCCCATGGACTGCAGCCTACCAGGCTCCTCCACCCATGGGATTTTCCAGGCAAGAGTACTGGAGTGGGGTGCCATTGCCTTCTCCATGTGAAAAGGACTAGGTATACTATAAAAGATTAATCAAATATTTTTACAGACAGCTATTTGTATGACTAATAAGAATTGCTTGTCTTACTAGCAGACTTTTCCAAGATAATGTTGATAAATACCTGCTAAAAATATGAGTTCTCCACATTTATAAGCAGCATGGTAGGTTCAGGAAGAAGGTGTGAGATGCATTTTACTGTTTCTGTAATCATAGGTTCCAGTAACTTATTTAAAAAAAAAAAAAAGCACATATAATAATGCTTTTATTTATGAAGCACCTCCCACAAAAAAAGTCGGAATTTAAAATTCCACCCTCGAATGGATACATGTGTCTGTATGGCTGAGTCCCTTTTCTGTCCCCTTGAAACTATCACAACATTGTTAATCGGCTATACTCCAATATAAAATAAAAAGTTTAAAAAAATAAAATTCCACCCTCCACCTTTTTCCTCTTTCCTCACACACTTCTCCCAAAGCTTTTAAGTCTCAAAGTTTAGAGAATGAGAGATGGGAAAAAACTTCAAGAGCAAAAGGCAGAGGGAAATGTCTTTGAACCTGCCAATCCTGACTTCATGATCCTTCTCAAGTACTCATTTATAAATTCAAAAGGAAGCATTTCTTTAAAAAAAATTATATATATTTAAAATATGTACATATATTAAAATATACACATTTATATAAAATATATATTTTATATATATTTAAAATTACATATAAGATAAAATCACCAAAACAGCAATACATTCAAGAAGACTTAGGTAAAACAAGGAAACGAATAGTAAAGGCCAGGATGTGGAGATAACTGGAAAACTAATAAAAAATGTATGCTGAACTTGAAACGTTTTGAGAGATCAATGTGGTTTGAATCATCAGGAACTTTACAAGCAGTGACAACCATGATTGCAAGTAATGTCAGTGTCTTAGAGCACTTACCAGATGCCAGGGCTTGTGCTTTGTAAGCCTAATCTTATTTAATTCCCATATCATAAGTATCCCCCCTTTTACAGATGTAGAAACTGAGGCTTAGGTCTTTTGCCAAAAATCACACAGCTCCAAATGTCTTAAGACTGAGGGTGAAGTCCAAGCCACCTGACTCCAAAGCCTGTACCTTTTGCGACATGACGGCATAGCACTGATCTGCTAAGTCTGAGGGTTACCGTAACAATAACTACCATTTGTCCAGTGTTTTAGCATTTGCTAAGCACTGTGCTTGGGCTTACCAGGTGGCTCAGTGGTAAAGAATCCACCTGCCAAAGCAGGAGTTACGGGTTCAATTCCTGGGCTGATCCCCTGGAGAAGGAAATGGCCACTCACTCCAGCATTCTTGCCTGGAAAATCACATGGGCAGAGAAGTCTGGTGGGCTACAGTCCATGGGGTCGCAGAGTCGGACACAACTGAGCACAGCAGCACAGCACGGCAAGTACTATGCTTCACTCCATAAGCTATATCACTTAATTCTTACAACCACCCTATGAAGTATCACTTTTCCCATTTTATATGTGAACTGCAGTTTAGAGTTGTGGTCCTCAGCTCCAGCTATGCGTTAGAGTCACCAGCAGGAGGTTAGAAGAACCCTGTACCTGGTTCCACTCCAGGCCAATTCAATCAGCATGGGGGTGGGAAGGGAGCAATGACTTCACCACAGTATTTTTGAGAAGCTCGTTAGATGGCTGTACTGTGCAGCCAAGGTTAAGCAGCCATTGCTTTAAAGCAGTATTCCTCAGGGACTTGCCTGGTGGTCCAGTGGCTAATGCTCTGAGCTCCTAATGCACGGGGCCTGGGTTCAGTCCCTGGTCAGGGAGCTGGATCCCACATGCCACAACTAAGACTATGTGCCCCAACTAAAGATCCTGCATGCCCCAATGAAGATGGAAGATCTTTTCTACCACAATTAAGACCGGGCACAGCCAAATTTAATTTTAAAAAAGTACTGTTCCTCAGACGTTAGTATTCAGCAGTTATCATCGAGAGAGCTTGTCAAACACAGCTGGGCCCCACCCCAGACTGTCTTATTCAGTAGGGCTCCCAGGAGCCCAAGAATTTGCATTTGTAACACTTCCTGAGTGTTCCTGATGATGCTAGCAGGGTACCCCACTTTGAGAACTATTAAAGTTACTTGGCCAAAGTCCACCAGCTGGCAAACTAGTGTGGCTCTACCGCAAATGAGATTCCTTAGCCACCCTGAAGCCTTCTCGTAACCTAGAAGGAGCAAATCTTTAGAACTTGACAGCAGTAGAACCAGATAAGGAGAAAGGCTTAGTGTGAGAAAGTTCTCGAAACTACTGAATGTTGTAAAAGAAAAACTGAATAAATGGAGCAGAATCTCATATACCTAAATAGGAAGATTAAGTGTTATTAAGATGTTAATAGTTTACATTTAATTTATATAATTTATGATTTCTATCAAAATTTCAATATACATTTCTGGTGTTTGATAAAAGGATTTAAAATTTCATTTGGAATGAAAAATAGAGAAGACAAAAGAAATTCTGAAAAGGAAGAATAATGTGAAGACCTACATCAGATCAAATATATAATTTAAATTGTTTTTAAAGATACTGGTATTCATACAAGAATAAATCATGAAGGGAAAAAAGAGATAATCTAGAAATAGTCCGTATAATAGTGAACATATAATAAAGGATGCTTCACAAATTTGCTAATAAATGGTATTGGGACAATTAGTTAGCAATTGGGTAGGGGAAGAACAACTTAACACCTCATACCATACACCAAACAAATATTGCATGGGTCAGTAATTAAGTACAGGGGAAAAAATTTAATGGAAAGTGTAAGGGAATAGAACTGAATCATTACCTAAACTTGGACAGATGTCTACTTCTGTAACCTCAAAGTAATAAAAGAACCCCAAGTGAAAAGGCCAGCAGATTAAAAACAAGTTCTTAAGCAAATTTTTAAATGATACCAAAAAAATATTTATGGCAAACAAGACAAATTAATTAGATATTTTTTAAGTTATATAAAGAATTATACAGTTTTATGAGAAAAACAGGCAAGCAACAAAAGAAAAATGGCAAATGACACAAAAAGAGCAACTAGAATTAGTAAACAAATACATAAAGATACACACTCTGCTCTCAGGGCCTTTATACTTTGCCTCCAAACACACTCTCCCCAAATGTCCCACCTGGCTCTTAAACTCACTTTTTTGGGTCTTTGTTCAAAGGTCACCTCACAAAGCCTTCTCTGATTACTCACTTGAAAATCACAAATATTTATTCACTAGTGAACCTCACCTCCTTTTCTGCTCCATTTTTCTACCAGGCACAGTGAATAGTTTATGTATTGTCTCTTCCTCCTGCAAAAACCCAGCTCTATGTGGGCAAGAATTTTACTCACACTCATTACCATATCCCCAGTGCCTAGAACAGTACCTGGTTTGTAGTCAGAATCTCTATATTTTGGCTGAATGAAAGACCCGAACTTATAACTGGAAAATTAATAAAGCAATTTTTTCTCACTATATTAGAAAAAAAGAGAAGGAAAGAAGAAAGGGAGGGAGGGATGAAGTCAGAGAAAAATAAATGAATGATAATTCATTTGGATTGACAACAAGATTTAGTAAAACTGGAAGATTGCTGTTGGTAGTATATTTAGTTTAACCTTATTGAAAAAGAATTTATTGACAAGTATACCAGACCATTAATAACACCCATATCCTTTGACCTTAAAATACAACTTAACATCTAGATTTTTATTTTTAAATACCATTCTATAACACAAGAAATCCCAGCTCCTTGGAGAAAGTGTATTCCAAGGCTGCAGTTGGTAAAACACCAGAAAGTAAAATAATGCCCTTTCAAAAAAGAGGGAACTTGCTCAGAAGGCATGGACTTGAACCTAAAAGAGTTCCCAGAGGCCAAGGCTGGAACAATTTGAGCATCAGAACAAATAAGAACAGTGCTGGTTTAAAACCCAAAGATTAAAATAAATATCCTTGAGTTCATACTGATACAAGTAAATTGGGGAGAAGCAACAACTGTTACTTATAGAAGAATCAGTTCAGTTCAGTTGCTCAGCTGTGTCCGACTCTATGCAACCCCATGGACTGCAGCATGCCAGGCTTCCCTGTCCATCACCAACTCCCGGAGCTTACTCAAACTCATGTCCAT
>SJYA01000655.1:1102449-1137346 GCA_006410615.1 Neotragus moschatus
AGGATTTGAAATAGCTCAACTGGAATTCCATCGCCTCCACTAGCTTTGTTTGTAGTGATGCTTCCTAAGGCCCACTTGACTTCGCATTCCAGGATATCTGGCTCTAGGTGACTGATCACATCATCATGGTTATCTGGGTCATGAGGATGTTTTTTTGTACAGTTCTTCTGTGTATTCTTGCCACCTCTTCTTAACATCTTCTGATTCTGTTAGGTCCATATCATTTCTGTCCTTTCCTGTGCCCATCTTTGCATGAAATGTTCCCTTGGTATCTCTAAGTTTCTTGAAGAATCTCTAGTCTTTCCCATTCTCTTGTTTACCTCTATTTCTTTGCATTGAAGAATAGCAACTTAAAAATGTAAAAAATGAGGAAGAGAGAAAATCACCATCAAAACACAACATAATGATTTCTGCAGGCAAGATCCCCTGATGGGATGCTAAAATTAGTGGGCAAAAGTATGTAGATACTGTATGCTTTCAAAGTAGCTCCCCTAAGTAACTGTTACTTACAAAGAGAAAAGTAGTAGCTTTAAGTTAAAGAAACCAAACAGACACCATCTTAAGCAGGAGATCCAGGTTAACATCAATAATAAGACACACCGACATTGGGTCCTTTTCATAGGATTCACTGAGAGGGCCATACCACACTGTGAAATTCTGCCCCATAATGTAGAACTGGGGGTTCTCTCAGGTGCCCTGGCAAGGTACCGATGGGCTTGGGGGTGCGGGGCTATGACAACATGAGATCGACACACATGGCCCCTTACATGTTCCCCCAGAAGGCAGAGCAGGAGGACCCGGGTTACTCAGCTAGGGAATACAAGTGAGCCTGGAGTGTGTAGAGAGAGTGGAGTGCCAAGGTAAAACCAGGCTCAGAATGTGGAATCCTGAGGACCAGAGGGGCCAAGAAAGAAGCAAAAGGCAACCAGGAAAAGCTGGATCAGGACGACAGACTCTAGCCCAGAGGTCAGAGGCTGGTAGCTTGCAGCCCATATTTGGCCCATGAATATGAGTAGTCTGGCCCCTGTGGTATTTTTTAAACTGTGAGTTAGACATCAATGTTTTATAATTAAGAGATTACACACAAAACCCAGGTATCAGCTTCTCTTTAAAACAAATCAAAAGGCGTGGGAACACTGGGTTTACCTGGGCTGCCCTTTCAGAACAGAGAAGCCAGAGGCAGCCTCTGTTTACCACCGGGCTGTTGCCCTGCCTGCTTCTCTGGTTTCTTGTCGCCTGCCTGGCTTTCCTGTAGACTTTTTAGTCTTAAAATATGTCTCAGGATCTCACTGAAGCAGCAAAGTCCCTGTGACAACCCAGGTTGGGAGTGACTGCAGGATAAGTCACTGCCTGTCCCTGGCCTGGGTTTGAGTCAGCCTCCTTGGTGTTGAAGGAGCGGTGCTGGTGAAGGGCGCCGTCTGCAAGCCCCCAACGTGGACACCTAAGTAAGCCCCACGGGCAGGTCTAACCACCCCTGCCGTCAGCAACTGAGAGACAGGAAAGCATATTCTACTGAGGAAGAGATGAGTAGGCTTGATGGTTTCTGCTCTTTCTATCACACTTGATTCTGCTTGAAGCAGTAAGACACCTGGTTCTCTCTGTGTTTCCTGGAATTTTGTGGCAGCCAAGGGAAAGATGGAATAGGATCCAGTAGGCTTTGCATGGACTAGACAGACATGTTTGTGTGGTTTCCAGACAGAGGTGAGCGGAAGCAGGGACTATGCATTTCAGGAGGGGCCACTGTTAGGGAACAAAAGTTTTCTGGTTTTATTCTTCTGCTGTGAGTATGCACTTTACCTGTGTGCTAAGTCTCGTCTGCCACGTCTGAGTCTTCGAGACCCCCATGGACTGTAGCCCACCAGGCTCCTCTGTCCGTGGGATTCTCCAGGCAAGAACACTGGAGTGGGTTGCCATTCCCTCCTCTAGGGGATCATCCTGACCCAGGAATCATACCCACATCTTTTACATCTCCTGCATTGGCAAGTCAGAGAAGGCAATAGCACCCCACTCCAGTACTCTTGCCTGGAAAATCCCACGGATGGAGGAACCTGGTGGGCTGCAGTCCATGGGGTCACTAAGAGTCAGACACGATTGAGTGACTTCACTTTCACTTTTCACTTTCATGCATTGGAGAAGGAAATGGCAACCCACTCCAGTGTTCTTGCCTGGAGAATCCCAGGGACGGGGGGAGCCTGGTGAGCTGCCGTCTATGGGGTCGCTCAGAGTCGGACATGACTGAGGCGACTTAGCAGCAGCAGCAGCATTGGCAGGTGGGTTCTTCAGCACAAGCACCACCTGGGAAGCCCTGGGAAGCATTTCACCTACTCTGATAGCAAATAGAGGCAGGGAGCACTGGCTGCAGAGCAGGAACTTGGAACTCTGATGGGAAATGACTTCTGACACCTTTCAGTCAGTGCAGTACTCACCCGGAATGAAGCCAGGTGGGTGACCAGCCCGACCGGGGAGCCTGGTCTGACAAGTGATAGAGAAAAGTCACTCTGCACCTCCAAGCACAACTTGACAGGCAGCAGGGCAGAGCTGAGAGGAGAGCCAGGGCCTTGGGCAGGGTGCAAACACCCTACACCCCAAGGCAGGAGGCCAGCAGCCACGTGAGCCCGAGAGACAGGCGCTGGCACCTAAGAGGGGTGCCCCCGGGGGAGATGAGGGGCTCTGCGTTGGTGAAGGCAGGGGGCCCTCGGGGCTCTCACTTATCCTGCTTACTCTGTTCACAAGAAGTTAAATTCACAGTAGAGAGGCTGGGTGGAGCTGGAAAAGAAAGGTGAGGTGGCAAAGCCACAACCACATGAAAATCAAAAAGTGGATATAATATGCGGGGGTTGAAATAAAGAGAAAGTAAAGATAAAGCTCATACAAATTAGTTTTATGCAACCTTCGAGAAATACACTGGGCTGTAAAAATTGGGGGTCGTCTATTCTGTTTTTCCTTTCTTTGGACCTCTTCGTTTAGCCTTTACTCTGAGTGCTTGGTGGGAAACCAGCGGGAGGAAAAACAGGACTTTCTTCCCCAGTCGCATGGGACCTGTACTTGTCAGTCAGCATGACTCTGGGAAGGAGGGACACTCAGTGGCTGGGTTCAGCCTCCTGGAGCTTCTCTGAGTCAGCTGACTGCAAGGCAGCCCAGGCATAGGGATTCCCAACAAGTGCTTCCAGGTGATCAGTATGCACTTGAAAGAATGAGAATTGATGTTTCAGGAATCCAGTGGAACCAAAATTGAAAGAGATAAACCCTGGTTCCAAGGTGTCTACTTAGTGAGCCCGCTAGACGCTGCCCTCCAGATAGATGATCGTGTGCTTGGAAATGTTATCGAAGATCTCTTGAGTCAACTTTGGATTGTGGGGTCCTCATCACCAATCTCCTTCAGCCTCTGATTTTACAATTCCCTCCAACAGGCTCACATGTCCATCTGATTTTATTCTTAGTGAGACCGTGGTGTTAATCATTGCTTATCATTCTAGTACAATCTCGTACGATCTCGTCTCTGCAGTGGTCTCTGTGGGGATGTTCAGGGAGAGGCTGAGGGAGTAAGGATAGTCCAATCCCTGGGCAGTAAATTCCAGCCTTAGGGTCTGCTCCGAACTATCTGGGTAGGTTGTGCAGTTCATCACAGAAGTCGTGATGAGGATGACCTTCTTGTGAAAAATAATCACTTGATCTTTCCTCCTCCTTCATTAGTCTTATAAAGCCTCCCTACTGCATTTCACAACCAGCATTAATAGCAGGGAAGATGAAAGGGAAGAACAGCTCAGTGATCTTATTTGGCGATCACAGTCTGTCTTTAGTGCAACAGGTGCCCCCCCCCCGCCGGGATTCTGTTTACCACATTGCCAAACCACTCACCAGAGCCAGCTCCCCAGGGAAGGTGTGGCTACAGGGTGAGGTATGGAAAACAGGAATAAAAGAAAAATAGTCCAGATCATCTACTCAACTAAGGCCACTCCAAGTCACGGCTTACTGTCAAATGTTCTGCAAAACACAAGCATCACTTCTACGATCAAGAAAAAAAAAACACTGTGGCTCTTTAAGAACCATTTNTGTGGCTACAGGGTGAGGTATGGAAAACAGGAATAAAAGAAAAATAGTCCAGATCATCTACTCAACTAAGGCCACTCCAAGTCACGGCTTACTGTCAAATGTTCTGCAAAACACAAGCATCACTTCTACGATCAAGAAAAAAAAAACACTGTGGCTCTTTAAGAACCATTTCCACGAACTCAAAACAGAGCATCCCACTGAAGCACCCAAGAAATAACTGAAGCATCCATCATCAAATAACTCAAATGGAAGTAAGTCAGAGAGAAAAAACAAATATTGTATATGTGGAATCTGAAAAAAAAATTGGTATAGATGATCTTATTTACAAAAGCAGAAATAGAGACACAGACATGGAGAACAAACGTGTGGCTACCCAGGGGTAAGGGGGATGTAGGATGAATTGGGAGATTGGGATTGACATACATACACTACTGAAACTATGTATAAAATAGATAATTCATGAGATTCTGTTGTACAGCACAGGCATCCCAGGTGGCTCGGTGGTAAAGAAGCCACCTGCCAAGCAGGAGATGTGGGTTCAGTCCCCGGGTGGGGAAGATCCCCTGGAGAAGGAAATGGCAACCTACTCCTGTGTTCCTGCCTAGGAAATCTCATGGACTTAGGAGTCAGGTGGGCTACAGTCCATGTAGGGTCGCAAAGAGTTGGACACAACTGAGCAACTAAACAACTCTATATACTCGTATAGCACAGGAGAACCTACACAGTGCTCTGCGGTGACCTAAATGGTGAGGAAATCCAAAAAAAGGGGATCTATGGCACCCCACTCCAGTACTCTTGCCTGGAAAATCCCAGGGACGGCAGAGCCTAGTGGGCTACAGTCCATGGGGTCGCTGAGAGTTGGACACGACTCAGTGACTTCACTTTCAGTTTTCACTTTCATGCATGGAGAAGGAAACGGCAACCCACTCCAGTGTTCTTGCCTGGAGAATCCCAGGGACGGCGGAGCCTGGTGGGCTGCCATCTATGGGGTCGCCCAGAGTCGGACACGACTGAAGCGACTTAGCAGCAGCAGCAGCATGTATGCCTATAGCCAATTCACTTGGCTGTACAGCGGAAAGTAACACAACATTGTCAAGCAGCTAAAAAGTCAAAGTATTAGTCGTTCAGTCATGTCTGACTCTTTGCAACCCTGTGAACTGAAGCCCGCCAGGCTCCTCTGTCCATGGGGTTCTCCAGGCAAGAATGCTGGAGTGGGTTGCTACGCCCTCCTCCAGGGGATCTTCCCGACCCAGGGATCAAACCCGTGTCTCTTATGTCTCCTGCATGGCAGGCGGACTCTTCACCCCTGGGAAGCCCTCCCTCATGCTGTGCCCGGAGCCGAAACTAACTGCTCTCTCTCCTGTGCTCCCTGACACTTGACAGCTGCATCCAGGATGCAGCTCTTCATACCACGCTATAATTATGTGCACCCATGACTACACCTCTTACAAGGTGACCCACAGCCAGAGATGTTTACGGGTAATGTACAAGAGTATAAGAGGGCAAGTTACCCAGGGGCAAAGGGCATGCCTTAGTCATCCATGTTCCCCAGCACCCAGCCCAGGACTTGGAACAGAAACTCAATAAATGTTCCATGAAAACTACTTTTTGTGATTTTTCCTCTCATTGTTCTCCAGTCACGTCATTGTAAACCTTGTGCTGCCTGAAGATTTTCATATGGTAACCTTCTATCCTTTTAAAACCCTTTTTACGTCCTTAAATTTGCCAATTTACAGTCATGATTCAAAAATATTTCCNCAGAAACTCAATAAATGTTCCATGAAAACTACTTTTTGTGATTTTTCCTCTCATTGTTCTCCAGTCACGTCATTGTAAACCTTGTGCTGCCTGAAGATTTTCATATGGTAACCTTCTATCCTTTTAAAACCCTTTTTACGTCCTTAAATTTGCCAATTTACAGTCATGATTCAAAAATATTTCCATTGGCTTACAAACAATCTCTGAGCCTATGTTTCACTGGGATAACTATTTCTGCCGCTTCTCCCTTGAATACAGACCTACATATCCATTGCTAATGAAAAGCCAACTTCCAGAGCAAATATTTGGGGGCAGTAGTGGTAGACAGTATAGTAAAAGGAATTATTGTATTTATTTATTTTTATTAAGGCTGTCTTAATGACAATATTTCCTTATAGGTATCTAACTGATATTACTGAATTCGTTGTGAGTGAAAGGCAAAAAATAATAATAATAACACACAACAGTAAAGAGAAGAAAGTAAAGTAGAAGATAAGTAGTGATCCGAGTCACAATAATTAATAGCTGTGTTCTTAAGACAAACACACTTAGAAAACACACAGGTAATTATGGGGCACTTACAGAGTTGGCACAACCCCTCGGACTAACAATGAACTCTTGAGAAACTGTTTACAGTCATGTACCAGCCTGCATGAGGTAACCCACAGCCAGAGATGTTTACGAGTAATATTCAAGAGTATAAGAGGCATTTACACCGCTCGTGCTGGTCATCGACGCAAAGCCATAAGCAGAACGTGGTCCATAAGACTCACCCAAATGGCCCCAAAACTGGTCTCAGTTGACGTTCACATATATTCTGAATGCCCTGACAGTGGTAATCAAGAGATACTGTGTAGGGAACCTTTGGCTTTCTAAAGAGGCCTTTGCAATATTTATCAAGAGGTTAAATTTGAATATCCTTTGACTCAGGATTTCCATGTGACTAGCATAGGAATAAAGATACAAATGTCCACAAAAATGTCACAAAGTGCACAAAAATGTCCACTCTGGTTTTTGTAGAAAAGTACTTGTTTATCAATAGCAAAGTTGTTAACTAAGCTGTACTACACATCCATACCCTGGGTATTAAACAACTAGTTCTTAAAAAGAGATATATGTATATTTTCTGACATGGGAAACTGTCAATGATACGTTTTAAAAACTCAAGTAGCAAAATATTCTATTATACTATGAACCGACTTAAAAATTATGTGTAAGAACTCAGACACAGACACATACGCCTCTATTTATATATGCACAGCAGACCTTTGTAAGCCTACCCACCAAACTGCTTACTGTGATTATATTTGAGGGAAAGGATAGAAAAAAAGAGTCAGAAATCACTTTCCCTTTTATAGCATATACATTTCTTACTGTTGTTGTTTGGTCACTAAGTTGTGTCTGACTCTTTGTGACCCCATGGACCAGGCTGCTCTGTCCTTGGGATTCTCCAGGCAAGAATACTGGAGTGGGTTGCCATGCCCCTCTCCAGGGGATCTTCCCAATCCAGGGATCAAACCTGTGTTTCCTGCATTAGAAGGCAGATTCTTTACCACAGACCCACCAGGAAAACACATACATTTGTTGTTGTTGTTGTTTTTTAACTTTTAACTTTGGCAAAATTTCAGTTTCACACTACATTGCAAAAATAATGCAAAAATTACTTTATAACCTCCACACAGATTCCCCAAATGTCACATTTGTTTTCTCTCTCCCTCTCCCTTCTCCGACTTCCTCTCTTTCTTTCTCTCTCTCCTTCTCTTTCTGTGTGTATATGTGAATTTTTAAAACTGAAAGTTCCAGACATGATTCCCCTGTATCTCTAAATACTGCTATTTACTAAAGCAAAGCACTCTATTACGTAATCACAGTACAATTACCAAAATCAGGAAAATCAAGAAATTAACTTCAATAAAAAGCATTAGTTAATCTATAAATCATATTTCAACTATTATCCCAATAATGACTTTTGTAGGAAAAGAAAATCTCAGATAATGGATTGCATTCAGCTGTCATGTTTCTTTCAGCTCAGTTCAGTCGCTCAGTTGTGTCCGACTCTTTGCGACCCCATGAATCACAGCATGCCAGGCCTCCCTGTCCATCACCAACTCCCAGAGTTCACTCAGACTCACGCCCATCGAGTCAGTGATGCCATCCAGCCATCTCATCCTCTGTCGTCCCCTTCTCCTCCTACCCCCAATCCCTCCCAGCATCAGAGTCTTTTCCAATGAGTCAGCTTTTCGCATGAGGTGGCCAAAGTACTGGAGTTTCAGAGTTAGCATCATTCCTTCCAGAGAAATCCCAGGGCTGATCTCCTTCAGAATGGACTGGTTGGATCTCCTTGCAGTCCAAGGGACTCAAGCTGTTTTGATATTTTTCCTGTAATTAGGCAATGTGCCAGCAGGTGGCAGTAGTGCCTCAGTCATGGCTGAGTTATTTAAACAATAAGGATTTTTACTATAGGAAGGTGTTCTAATATATTGAAACATACATGGTTTTATTCTTTGCTCTGTTTTAATTCTTTACTAAAATCTTTGAACTTAATTGAATATGGTAGCTATTTCTTACATACCAACATAAAGAAAACAGAAAACAAAAGGTTGAACAACAACAAAAAATTACTCAAGAAAAGTTACAGCCTAGGCAACCAGAGTAACTTAAAGGAATAATATTAGTTTGCCTTTCTAGTACTCCTAACCAATTATAAAGCGCCAGGCTGCTTCCTGTGACTGTCCTGAAATGTATTTTTCATATAGCTAAAGAAAAATAGCAAGAAAATGTCCTTGTTAGGTTTCTCCCAGTTGCAGAATAAAAAAAAAAAAAAGTCCAACTTTTAGAGCTGGAAGCAACCTTAGAGATTGTCAAAGCCCCGATATAACAGTTGAAGAAATTAGCATGTCTTGAGCCAAATGTTTTGCCCAAGGGCCCCTGAAAATGCAGAACTAGATCCCAGGTTACGGAAGCACTCTTGGCAAATGTTCTCAAACAGGGCACAAATATCAATTTGTGTAATCTGTGGTCACTTTATAAGGCTGGGTTTACCAAGCCAGTGCTTCACAAACCAAGCAGTTCCTCATAGTCACTGTGTTTACAATTCAGGTAAGTTAAAAGATAAATTATCCTTAGTAGATGCTAGACCAGCCACTAAGGTTTTGTCCAAGTAGAAATAATCATGAAGACTTACAGTATAATTTCAACTAAAAATTAAATGTGTTAGCAGAGTTGATAACCAATACAAATATTTAAATAATCCACAATGGCGAAATAAAAATAAGTAGATTTAAAGTATAAATAAAACATATGAAACTACAAATATCTCCCTTCTTACACTGAATCTTAAATTGTATGAATGCTTCATTTAATTCTGATTCTCCTTATTTCATTTCAGAAGAGGAACCATTGCCTCTAACTCTGGCTCCACATCTCCGTGTAGCTCACCTGTGCCCTGACACTCGACTTTCACATTTCTCTACTGTTTCTGTTTATTACGGAGTAACGCTGAGAGACCCCCAGTTAGCTTTGCCCCAGGTCTCTAACTCTTCTGTCTCTCCGTGTCTTTTGAAAATGAGGAACTGTGTGTTCTGTAACCCATAGCTATCCGTCAATCTTAGGAAAAGGTCTTAAGTCATCATTCCTTGAATCCATGGCTACTACAAATGTATCGTAGAAACTTAGAAATTCTAAGAAAAGAATGGAAAACATGAAGAGGCCTCCAAACCAGCATGAAAATCCATCTCTCCAGACTCTCTAACCATCCCCTCCCAGTCACCTCCACACATCATGACCCATTGACAGTCACAGGTGTTTCTTTCAAATACTCATCAAAGTTTGCAGTCCAACTGGTTCCTAACAGAGACCACCTTTGCCTTCTTAATGAATCATTACTTTTGCTTTCTTTGAACTGATGGGTATATCCTCAGATTTTGGGGGTATGTGCTTTGCCTTTAAAGTAGCTTATGGATATACAATGAAAGAAAAGAGAAGGAAAACTTTAATAATCTCCAGACTGGAGATAACTTTCTAAGTTTAAAAAGTAAAAGAAAATAAGAGATTTAAATTTGAGCTGTATCAAATATTTAAACTTTTATACATCAAAAAGATACAGAAGCAATACAAGCAATCACTTGAGAGAAATATTTACTAAAACAAATATTATGGCCCAAGAATTAAATGAGCTCATACACATGAGTTCAAAAAAACCTCTCTAAATTCTCAATAGACAATGGACAAACAATATGAACAGACAATGCACACGCAATTGGATGATAGACATTTTGTAAAATGATTAACTTCACTAAAATCAAATAACCAAGAAGTAAAACTATAAAGACATGATAGTTTGCCCACCTACAAGTTGAGCCAAGATGTGTTATAATGTGACTGTCTTGACTCATGAAAGTGTGGTGAAATGGGTCCTTTTGTATATTACTGGTGGCAGGAATAAAAATTACCACAACTTTTCAGGACAGCAATTTCACAATGTGTTTAAAGAGGCTTTAAAATGTTCTACACTCTGACCTTGAAATTCCATTCTTAGCAACCTATGCTAAAGCAGTTACCCAAAATATGCACAAAAATATTTTGACATCAAGATGAACGATGTAAAACTTTATATTCGGGTGGAAAACTGACATTGACTTAATTAACATATAATGACAAGTCTGTTTAGGCAAATTTATAAATAAAACACTAGATAGCTACTTGAAATCATAGTTATAAACAGTTTTTTAAATAAGAAAAATGCCTGTCTTATAATGTTGTATTAAAAGCAGGACATAAATATTTTTTATGCATGAGTAAAGAGAGTAAAGGAGTATTTCTAAAGGTTGATGGTTGTGACTAGGAGATGGGATCTCAGTTAATTTTATTGCTTTTTTATATTTTTATGCATTTTACAAATTTTCTGCATGCAATGTGTATTTCTTTTCTAATTAGAAAAAAGATATAAAAGAAGGAGAAAAGCCAAAGAACAAAAGAATTAACAAAATGACTGTGATTTCTCCACCCTCCCTCAACAACAACAAAAAAAGTTTTCAGAAGACCCTGCAAGCCCACCCTCCAAGTAGTCCTGGCCTGCTGTTTACAAAGAGGAGTTGGTATATTGCAATGTTATGTGGTAAATTGAGAAATACCCTAGTTCCTGCCACATGACTTTATAGGGTGCTGAGTTCTCTGCAATAACACGTATAATAATCTTTTTAGCAATCCCTGCAATTAGGGGGTTGCCAAACTGGAATTGTTACTTTGAGACAGGTAAACACACATAGCCACACACATACACAATACCAGACTCAGAACCAACTTATCCCCTTGAAGAAAAACAGTGTAATCAGCTCTCCTTTTGGATGGAAAGATAGTCTAGCAAATCTAAATATAAACAGATTTTGGTTTGTTTGTTTTGCTTCAAAAACATACAGATTATTAGCTTCCACCACATATTGGTCAGAAGTCAGGTAGATGATACCGTGTCTCAGTGGTATCATAGTGTTCTCTGGACCTTAGGACAACAAGCTAAACTGGTGACTAGTAGGAAGCAGAGATCCACTGAGCTTTGGAGTTGAATAAGCAATGAAGGAGGTTCTCAAGCTGCACCGTGAGAACCAATTTTCTCAAGCAGAACTTAATTACAACTGCACAATTATCAAAACATTTATGGAGAAGGCTAACCTTACACCCACTGCTGAGTTTCTGTTAAGCTGATTTCCTTTAGCTGAAATAGTCCCATGGAGTGTGCGTGTGTATGTGAGAGAGAGAGAGAGAAACAGAGGAGGAGATAAACAGAGAGATGAGCAAGCAATTACTACTGTTTCTGCTCAGTATCAACGCTACTTTGTCTCTCCCTCATAAGGCTAAATATTTCTCCCTTGACAAGAATCTGAGTTGGAGGGTACCTTAGCAAGCACCTTGCACTGGTCCAGCTATTGTTTTAAACACAAGAAAACAACTTTTCCAAGGTTATACAGCTAATCAGTGGTCCTGGTTTTAGTGAAACCTTGTTCTCTGAGCTTGATTCCATTGTTACTGTTTCACTGCCTGAGCAGTTTGGTACCCTTGGTTGCTTTTCTCATAGGAAAAACTAACATGAATTTCAGATTTTGTCTTTGAATGGAAAGAAAATAAAAGATTAAGACAATCAATCAAATAATTCCATAGCAGGGAAATAATTGCCATTTGTGATATGAAGGAGCGTCACTGCCCTGGCACTACAATTTGGAGTGACTCGGTGATGGCCCCCCACACCATGGACTGCTGGCCATACAAATGAGGAGATTACACCCATACAAGGACAGGAAAGAAAAGGTACCCTGGCCAGGTAGCCAGGCATCAAGGACCAAAAGGTGATTTGAGGGAGAAGGATGGGAGTGGATACAAGGCAAAGAGCAGGCAGATGGAAAAATAGTCTGTTTCAGCTCCATGCATTGTTTGGAAATAGGGTCATGGGTCTTCAGAGGAACTCACGAGTGGGCCTCTCATCACAGCCACACGCAAACACACACACACACTCACACACCTCTTAGACTCTGCCTTAGGGCAGTGCTGATATACAGACACACTTTTTGTACTCTCTTTTTAAAACAATGTATTAATCAATTTATTTTTAAAATTATTTATTTGCCCGTGCCAGCTCACAGTTGCAGCACACAAGATTTTTGATCTTTATTGCAGCATGCAGGATCCCTAGCTGAGGCACGTGGGATCTAGTTCCCTGGCCAGAGATTGAACCGCGGGCCCCCTGCCTTGGGAGAGGAGAGTCCTAGCCACTGGATCACCAGAGATATCCTGGTCCTCTTTCCTTTTGAACCTGCAATTTCTTCTTTACTGCTCTGATGTGGCTAACTTTTACCTGTCCTTAAACAGTTCAGAGGCTTTCTCTATGGCTCAGTGGTAAAAAATCCACCTACAAAGCAGGAGATGCAGGGTTCAATCCCTGGGCTGGGCCGATCCCCTGGAGGAGGTCATGGCAACCCACTTCAGTATTATTACCAGGAAAATCCATGGACAAAGGAGCCGGATGGGCTACAGTCCATGGGATGCCAAAGAGTCGGACACCACTGAAGTGACTGAGCGCGCGCGCGCGCGCGCACACTCTCACACACACACACACACACATACACACACACACACAGTTCAAGCAACCCTGCCTTCTCTGAGTCAGTCACTCCCCGACTCCTCCCACTCTCACCCAAACGGTGTTACATACCCTTCCTCTGTGTTCCCACACAACTCAGACAGAGTGCTCTACCAAAGTGATTTTCACACCAGATGGCAATTGTCAGTCTCCACTAAAGGGACCATCAGCTACTCAAGGACAGGGACCCTATCTTTCCTCTTTATATCCCAGTGCCCAATACTAGAAGGAAATGGCAAGCCACTCAGTATTCTTACCTGGCTTGGTGGACAACAGTCCATGGGGTCACAAAGAGTTGCACATGGCTGAGCGACTCACACTTTTCACTGTCACCAAACTCTAGGGGCTTCCCAGGTGGGGCTAGTGGAAAAGAGCCCGCCTGCCAATGCAGGGGATATAAGAGACACATGTTTGATCCCTGGATTGGTAAGATCCCCTGGAGAAGGGCATGGCAATCCACTCCAGTATTCTTGCCTGGAGACCAAGGACAGAGGAGCCTGGCAAGCTATAGTCCATGGGGTCACAAAGAGTCAGACCTGACTGAAGCAACTTAGCACGCATGCACGCACACACCGAACAATAGGCCTGTAACAGGTTAATGAGTAAATGAATCCATTCATCAAGAAGATGATGACAGAGCACATATTTTGTGCTAGCACTGGGCAAGCTCCTGAAGACACAGCAGTGGGTGAGATATACACATCCCTGGCCTTCGTAACACTCCCCAAAGTGTCTCTAAAGAAATGATATCTAACATGATGGATGAATGTCAGATCAGCCTGACATAAATAATTTCCTATCCTGCAGTATTGTCCTACTTCAGTTTAAAATAGACTCAAGGAGAAATATTTATTAGGATTAAGGGATAAACTAAATTTTATAGAGTAAACAGCCTCTTGATGAAAGTGAAAATGGAGACTGAAAAAGGTTGGCTTAAAGCTCAACATTCAGAAAATGAAGATCACGGCATCTGGTCCCATCACTTCATGGGAAATACATGGGGAAACAGTGGAAACAGTGTCAGACTTTATTTTTCTGGGCTCCAAAATCACTGCAGATGGTAACTGCAGCCGTGAAATTAAAAGATGCTTNAGGCTTTCTCTGCATCTATTGAGATAATCATATGGCTTTTATTTTTCAATTTGTTAATGTGGCGTATTACACTGATTGATTTGTGGACACTGAAGAATCCTTGCATCCCTGGGATAAAGCCCACTTTGTCATGGTGTATGATCTTTTTAATATGTTGTGGATTCTGCTTGATAGAATTTAGTTAAGGATTTTTGCATCTATGTTCATCAGTGATATTGAAATATCTTTAGACATAATCTTTTATCTTTTCCTTTATTATTTTAAGCTTCTTATCTATTTAAGCTTTGGCTTCTTATTTATTTAAAGGATCCAGATTTTGTTTTTTTAAGTCAGCTTATAGGATCTTTGGTAAGAAGGTTTTTTTGGTACTATCTCTCAAATTTAATTCTTATAGCTATTTTTGTTGTATTTATTTTGTTTGCAAGTTCCGAATTTTGTTTATTTTCAAAATTTAATGCTTGTTCTCATGTTAAATTTTAACCATTTTTGTAAGACTCTGAGGTTTTTATTTTTCTTTCCTTTATTCTCATTCATTTATTTTCTCTTTTCTATAAGGCATAGAACATCTTTGATTTCCTGGAAATTGTATAGTGAAACTTCATTTTTCACCCCTTTTTGATAAATACAAGCCTTAAAAATCTAAACCTTCTGATATGTACAGTTACATGTATTACAGACAAGAATAAAATAGGAAAACAGCAATCGTGAGTAGAGGGAGGGCCTATCTGTAAACTGACATTTAAATAGTGGCCTGAATACAATGAAAGATGCAGCCTCATATATTTTTGGTGTAAGAAACTTTGAGATAACTTGAATAGCATGTACCAGAGCCCTGAGGTAGGAGCATGTCTGATAAGTTCAGACTTAAGGAGACAGTGGCTGAAGGGGCAAAACCATAAAAAGAAGAGTATTCAATAACAACGGTGGTGTATAGATATTCATATATGGCAATATAGTCATTTTAATAACACTGGATTTTATTTTCATAAAATTAAGTCCTCAGAAAATGAAGATCATGGCATCCGATCCCATCACTTCATGGGAAATAGATGGGGAAACAGTGGAAACAGTGTCAGACTTTATTTTTTGGGGCTCCAGAATCACTGCAGATGGTGACTGCAGCTATGAAATTAAAAGACGCTTACTCCTTGGAAGAAAAGTTATGAGCAACCTAGATAGCATATTCAAAAGCAGAGACATTACTTTGACGACTAAGGTCCATGTAGTCAAGGCTATGGTTTTTCCNGAATCAAGATTGCCAGAAGAAATATCAATAACCTCAGATATGCAGATGACACAACCCTTATGGCAGAAATCAAAGAACTGAGGAGCCTCTTGATGAAAGTGAAAGAGGAAAGTGAAAAAGTTGGCTTAAAACTCAACATTCAGAAACTAAGATCATGGCATCCGGTCCCATTCCTTCATGGCAAATAGATGGGGAAACAATGGAAACAGTGTCAGACTTTTTTTTCTTGGGCTCCAAAATCACTGCAGATGGTAACTGCAGCATGAAATTAAAAGACACTTGCTCCTTGGAAGAAAAATTTTGACCAACCTAGACAGCATATTAAAAAGCAGAGACATTACTTTGCCAACAAAGGTCCATCTAGTCAAAGCTTTGGTTTTTCCAGTAGTCATGTATCAATGTGAGAGCTGGACTATAAAAAAAGCTGAATTCTGAAGAATTGATGCTTTTGAATTGTGGTGTTGGAGAAGAGTCTTGAGAGTCCCTTTGACTGCAAGGAGATCCAACCAGTCTATCCTAAAGGAAATCAGTCCTGAGTATTCATTGGAAGGACTGATGTTGAAGCTGAAACTCCAATACTTTGTCCACCTGATGTGGACTGACTCATCAGAAAAGACCTTGATGCTGGGAGTGATTGATGGTGGGAGGAGGAGGGGACGACAGAGGATGAGATGGTTGGATGGCATCACTGACTCAATGGAAATGAGTTTGAGAAAGCTCCGGGAGTTGGTGATGGATAGGGAAACCTGTTGTACTTCAGTCCATGGGGTTGCAAAGAGTTGGACACGACTGAGGTAATTGAACTGAACTGAGGTTTTATTACAGGCACATACAGAGGGCAGTTTTGCTGCTTATTTTTTCAGCCTCATTACTTGCCATCACCACATTGATTTCAGTCTAAAAAAGTCAGAATCTCAGGAGCATAAACATCAAATTTGATTCAAACTCAGTTCAGTTCAGTTGCTCAGTTGTGTCCAATTCTTTGCGACCCCATGAATCGCAGCATGCCAGGCCTCCCTGTCCATCACCAACTCCCGGAGTTCACTCAAACTCATGTCCATTGAGTCGGTGATGCCATCCAGCCATCTCATCCTCTGTCATCCCCTTCTCCTCCTGCCCCCAATCCCTCCCAGCATCAGAGTCTTTTCCAATGAGTCAACTCTTCGCATGAGGTGGCCAAAGTACTGGAGCTTCAGCTTTAGCATCATTCCTTCCAAAGAAATCCCAGGGCTGATCTCCTNAGAGTTCACCCAAACTCATGTCCATTGAGTCGGTGATGCCATCCAGCCATCTCATCCTCTGTCGTCCCTTTCTCCTCCTGCCCCCAATCCCTCCCAGCATCAAGGTCTTTTCAAAGGAATCAACTCTTGGCATCAGGTGGCCAAAGTACTGCACTTTCAGCCTCAGCATCAGTCCTTCCAATGAACACTCAGGACTGGTCTCCTTTGGGATGGACTGGTTGGATCTCCTTGTAGTCCAAGGGACTCTCAAGAGTCTTCTTCAACACCACAGTTCAAAAGCATCAATTCTTCGTCACTCAGCTTTCTTCACAGTCCAACTCTCACATCCATACATGACTACTGGAAAAACCATAGCCTTGACTAGACAGACCTTTGTTGGCAAAGTAATATCTCTGCTTTTTAATATACTATCTAGGTTAGTCATAACTTTCCTTCCAAGGAGTAAGTGTCTTTTCATTTCATGACTGCAATCACCATCTGCAGTGATTTTGGAGCCCCCCGGAAATAAAGTCTGACACTGTTTCCACTGTTTCCCCATGTATTTCCCATGAAGTGATGGGACCAGATGCCATGATGTTCATTTTCTGAATGTTGAGCTTTAAGCCAACTTTTTCACTCTCCTCTTTCACTTTCATCAAGAGGCTTTTTAGTTCCTCTTCACTTTCTGCCATAAAGGTGCTGTCATCTGCATATCTGAGGTTATTGAAAAGGAACAACAATGGGTCATTTGTAGAGATGTGAATGGACCTAGAGTCTGTCATATAGAGAGAAGTAAACCAGAAAGAGAAAAACAAATATCATGCATTAATGCACATACGCGGAATCCTCTATGCTTTTGTGTATATACAGTTCCTTCTGGCTAAGGCATTCTTTTCCTGCAGCGTCATGTGACCCATCTCTCTGATTTCTGCCCTACTGAGCTCTGCTGTCACCTTCCTAAGCTCCCCAGGTGGGACTGTTGCTCTGCCCCTGGGCTCCATTGCCGGAACACAGCCTGAAGATAGCTCTACCAGAAGGTTTACTGAACAGCCAGCCATCGGCTGTTTGCCTCTGTCTTCCCCAAAGATGTAAAATCATATTGGAAGTTTTCAACAACATTCACTGAATTTATGGACGGTGGAATGAGGCTACCAGAGTATTTCCCCAAGATTATGTATCGAGGAACCATGACCTTTGACCTCAAACCCTAAGTTCTTTCACCATATCATGCTGGAGGTTTCTCTGTTTATCCTCAGTTCAAGCATCTGTGTGATTTTGTTTTGAAGCTGGTATGCAACTTCATGTGACCAATACCTTGAATAAGCACATCTTCAGGGAATGTAATCAGAGAGCACATCTTTATTTTTGCCTCCCACTGTTCCTCTCCTTCAGCTCAGACCATCTGTAGATGGGAAGCTTTCTTCACTTCATGTTTCACCCCTCCCCTCCCTCTTGCTAAATAACCCAGATTTCTGGGTTCTCTTAGGTTGAAGGGGTGAAAAAGAAAGAAAAACAGAGCTGGAAAACAGGGTTGGAAGGAAGATGCTTCCTTCAGGTACAAAATTTAAAAGGCATCAGTAATCAAGATAAATCATGCAAAGTTTTTTTAAGAAATCAAATGCAAAAGTCCAGGATGAATAACACGCCAAAAATGTAAATAAAGATGGACTGCCGAGTTTTGTTTGTCTTATGACCTTGAGTTATTGTGCAATGGGAACAGTGTTTCGAATCATCAGCCTGTAGTTCAAAGGCCACCGGGTCATCCTGTCCCCCGATGAGTATGTTTGTGAGGGTTTACAATGGAGAGAGAACAGACTGGGCAACCCAGGACTTCGTGTGCCATCCTGTTTTTAGATCGTGAAATCTTTATTAACATTTCCACTTGGTTCAACATATGGATGGGCATTTGATAAGTCTACATAGGGGTGCAGATTGGCACAGCACTGAAGGAAAGTTCTTATCTGCCTGATATACTCAGAAGGTGACTTTACAGCACTGGGCCTGGCAGATGTCTCTAGCTGACATTTTTCTCATGGGACTCTTCCTGGGTTCCTTGGAGGCAGCCCCTGGGAACTCTGGGCTGCATTTCCTGTGGTGTGAGACAAGTGTCTTCTGCCAGTTGGCCAGTTTTCTCTCTGGTTTTTCAGAGGTTTGCTCCATGGAGACTCTTGTCTTCTGCAGTCTCTCCTTCCTTCGTGTGGTCCTTTGAGCCTGGGTCCAGTATGGCTCCCAGGTGGCTCAGTGGTAAAGAATCTGCCTGCAATGCAGGAGATGTGGGTTCGATCCCTGGGTCGGGAAGATCCCCTGGAGAAGGAAATGGCAACCCACTCCAGTATTCTTGCCTGGGAAGTCCTACTGATAGAGAAGCCTGGCGGGTTACAATCCATGCAGTTGCAAAGAGTCCGGACCACGACCAAGTGACTAAACAACAGCAACCAGTGTGGGTCCAGCTGTGCTCTCTACCGAGAGGCCACGGTGGGTGTTCAGAATACTCAAGCATCCTCTGCTCCGAGATTCTTGGGAGCAGGACCACCCCAGCAGCCACTCATATACTCTCACTATCCTTCTTTGCATCTGGATCTGAAGTTAGCCCTTCTCTAGCCTAGGGCTTTTCCAGGTAGGAGTCAGGCACCAATTCTCTGTGTGTCTTCTTTCTTTATCTGATATAAAGGGAGAATTACCCCCTACTCCCCTGAGGGGGTGGGAGAGAGAATCACAGAACAATTTTCTACAAATCAATGTTGTTACGAATTCTTCTTCTTTTTCCACAATTTGCTTCTTTTATTAATATATGTTACTTAGCTTGACTGTGGCAATTATTTCATAATGTATACATACAGCAAAGCAGCAAGCTGTACACCTTAAATACACACAATTTTTATTTATCGATTATCCCTCAGTAAAGATGTGGGTGGGGGAATATAAAGGGAGAGCTATAGTAACATCACTGGTTTTATGTACCCATTTGTGAGAATTCTACTTAAATCTCACACACAGAAGGTGCCATAGAATGCTAATTATCCTCCTCATTACTTCTATCCTGTTGTTACTATATATCTGTTGGCCAAGACTCAGGCTAAGGATATTGGTGCTGGTTACACTCCATACTCTAGGGTGTGCCTTTCACATGCTGTAGGTTTTGTGAACGGTGGTGCCTGGAATTGGTCTTGCCAAGATTTTATTTCAAGGATAAAGTCTTAAAGGCTTCCTGTGTATTTAAGAACATGGTAAAATATACAGGCTTACATCCCTTAGGAGTAAAATCTTATTGTCCTCTTGGATCTTTGATCTTTCCAGCAAAAAATTCATAAAATCTAAGCAGTGGGCCTCAGGATCCTCCGGGTCCAAGCTGCCTCTGGCATGGAGGTGGAAGGTGATGAAAAGACCGGTAATATTAACAAGTGAGAAACACTAATTAACAGGAAGCCTTTGGCTCAGACTTTTTCCCGTGAACGTTGCTTATGCTATGCAGACAGAACCTGTCCATCCTGACCACGGTCTATGTGATTTATACAGGGCCTGTAAAGCAGGCTGCCACAGTATGTGAGTGTGGCCTGCTGGAGTGGCAGCCAACAAAGAGGGCAGAGGGTCTGGAATGTTTGGCATTGTTTCTTCATCTGATCTCTTACCTACCAAATGCAGTTGTCCAGAAATAAAAGACAGAGCCCAAGAGAAAACAATTTCTAGACCAGAACTGTGGAACCTCGCCTTAGATGAAAACAATTCAGATTCTTTCCCACTGAGCCACCAGGAATGTCCCCAAAATGACTCTGTTAGGCTGCTAATGGGGTTACTTTGGAAGGTGATGAAAATTTTCTAAAATTAGATATTGTGGTCATCTTGCTCTGAGTATACTAAAAATCACTGAATTGTACATTTAAATAGGTGAATTCTATGGAATGTAGACTATATCTCAGTAAAGCTGTTGTTCCATTTTTTTCAAAAGTGCTCAGTTGCTCAGTCGTGTCCAA
Organism: Neotragus moschatus; assembly: GCA_006410615.1. Classification (NCBI taxonomy): domain Eukaryota; kingdom Metazoa; phylum Chordata; class Mammalia; order Artiodactyla; family Bovidae; genus Neotragus; species Neotragus moschatus. Next base: position 1,122,919 of record SJYA01000655.1, read on the forward strand.
CTCTTTGTGACCCCATGGACTGTAGCCCACGAGGCTCCTCTGCCCATGGAATTTTCCAGGCAAGAATACTGGAGTGTGTTGTCATTTCCTCTCCAGGGGATTTTCCCAATCCAGTGATCAAACTTACATCTGTTTAGCAGGCAGGGTCTTAACCACTGTGCCACCTGGGAAGTCCTTTTTTTCAAAATAACTTGCATACAAAAAAAAAAATTTTACTGGTGTAGTAAGATTATGAATCTTCATCCACCAATCTGCCTTAAAAAAGAAAGTGGTTTTTTTTTTTGGACCTCAGATCTAAAGGGATGAGCAGGATGTGTAAAGATTCTGGGGCAATGTTAACAGAAACAACATGTAAATCAAAAGAAGCGAGTCACTTTTCTTTTCTCCAGGTTTCCTATCTACTTGTAGGTAAGCCTACAAGTAGACGGGAAACCTATAGATAGGAAACAAAGCTAACAAAGGAGATATGTAGTTTTCAAAGTCCCAGGCCCAGCATCACAAGGCAGAGAAGAGTGGATTTGGAACTAAAAGACAATAACTTAAAATTCAGTACAAAGGCCCTTCAGCAAAAGAAGGAGGAACCTTAGGGAAAATCATAGAATCAATAACAGAAAACCACATATTGATTTTAAAAAAGCCAAAAACTGATTTTTTTTTTAAAGTTGGTAAGTTTAGTTAGTTTAGTTGCTCAGTTGTGTCCGACTCTTTGCAACCCCATGAATCACAGCACGCCAGGCCTCCCTGTCCATCACAAACTCCCAGAGTTTACCCAAACTCATGTCCATTGAGTCGGTCATGCCATCTAACCATCTCATCCTCTGTCGTCCCCTTCTCCTCCTTCCCTCAATCTTTACCAGCATCAGGGTCTTTTCAAATGAGTCAGCTCTTTGCATCAGGTGGCCAAAGTATTGGAGTTTCAGCTTCAACATCAGTCTTTCCAATGAACACTCAGGACTGATTTTCTTTAGGATGGACTGGTTGGATCTCCTTGCAGTCCAAAGGACTGTCAGGAGTCTTCTCTAACACCACAGTTCAAAAGCATCAATTCTTTGGTGCTCAGCTTTCTTTATAGTCCAACTTTCACATCCATACATGACTACTAGAAAAACATAGCTTTGACTAGATGGACCTTTGTTGGAAAAGTAATGTCTCTGCTTTTTAACATGCTGTCTAGGTTGGTCATAGCGTTTCTTCCAATAAGCAAGTGTCTTTTAATTTCATGGCTGCAGTCACAATCTGCAGTGATTTTGGAGCTCCCCAAAATAAAGTCTGACACTGTTTCCACTGTTTCCCCGTCTATTTGCCATGAAGTGATGGGACTGGATGCCATGATCTTAGTTTTCTGAATGTTGAGCTTTAAGCTAACTTGTTCACTCTCCACTTTCACTTTCATCAAGAGGCTCTTTAGTTCTTCTTTGCTTTCTGCCATAAGGGTGGTGACACCTGCATATCTGAGGTTATTCAATAGAATAAAATAGATAAGCCAGAAATAATATGTGTTCAAATGATTTTTGACAAGGATACCAAGACTATTCAATAGGGGAGGGACAGTCTTTTCAACAATGGTATAGGGAAGACTGGATAGCCACATGTAGAACAGTGGAGTTGGACCCTCACCTTACACTGTATATAAAAATTTACTTAGGGGAATTCCCTGGCAGTCCAGTGGTTAGGACTCCGTGCTTCTACTGCAGGGGACATGGGTTGATCCCTGGTTGGGGAACTAAGATCCCATGTGACCCATGGTGCAGCCAAATAAAATTTTTTTTAATTAACTCAGAATGGATTAAAGACCTAAACATGAGAGTAAAAACCATAAAACTTTTAGAAGAAATGCATCTTGATATTTAATTTGACAATGATTTCTTGGAAGGACACAGGCACAGACAACTAAAGTGAAAAACAGATCAACTGGACTACATCAAGATTTACAATTTCTGTGAATCAGAGGACACAAGCAGGACCTCCTTGGTGGTTCAGTGGGTAAGAATACACCTGCCCACGCAGGGGACACGGGTTTCATCCCTGATCCAGGAAGATTCCACTTGCCGCAGAGCAACAAAGCCCATGAGCCGCAGCTGCTGAAGCCTGTGTGCCTGGAGCCTGTGCTCTGCCAACAAGAAAAGCCACCACCACGAGAAGCCTGTGCACTGCAACTAGAGAGTAGTTCCCACTCTCCACAACCAGAGAAGGCCCAAGCGCAACAAAGACCCAGTGCATCCAAAAACAAAAGTAAATTAATTTTAAAAAACTGGAAAACAGGGTAAAAAAGTCAACCCACTGAATAGGAGAAAATACTTACAAACCATATATCTGATAAGTAGTAAATATTCAGAATATATAAAGAACTCCTACCATTCAACAATAACAAAAATCCCCAAGTAACATAATAAAAAGACAGGCAAAGGACTTACACAGGTATTTCTTAAAAAATAAAAAAGTTATACAAATACCAACAAGCACAGGAAAAGATGCTCAGCATCACTAGGCATCGAATGGAATGTGTGCTCAGTCACGTCTGCCTCCTTGCAACCCCATGGGCTGTGGCCTGCCAGGTTCCTCTGCCTATGGAATTTTCCAGGCATGAATATTGGAGTGGTGTGCCATTTCCTCCTCCAGGAGATTTTCCTGACCTAGGGATCAAACTCGTGTCTTTTGTGTCTCCTGCATTGGCAGGCAGATTCTTTACTACTGGTGCCCCCTGGGAAGTCCCAAATAAAAATAAATCCTCAAAAATAAATAAATAACCACATGATCCAGCAATTCCACTTCAGGATATATACCCCAAAGAATTGAAAGCATGGTCTTAAAGAGACACTGTACATCCAAGTTCAAAGCAGCACTATTCACAATATCTGAAAGGTAGAAGCAACCCAAATGTCCATTTACCACTGATGGATGAATGGATAAACAAAATGTAGCATATATATACACAAGTGGAATTTTATTAGGTCTTTTGTTGAATTTGTTATAATATTGCTTCCATTTTATGTTTTGATTGTTTTGGCCACTAGGCATGTGGGGTCTTAGCGCCTTGACCAAGGGTTGAAGCTGCACCACCTGCATGGGAAGGCAAAGCCTTAACCAATGGACTGCCAGGAAAAATCCCCAAAGAGAATATTATCCAGCCTTAAAAATGAAGGACCGGGACTTCTCTGGTGGTCCAGTGGTTAAGAGTCAGTGCTTCTATTGCAGTGGGGGGCGGGTTGGATGCCTAGATCCACAAGCCATAGCTTGGTAAAAAAAAAAAAAAAAGGACACCTTGTCATATGCTACAACATAGATGAACTGTGAGGACAGTGTGCTAAGTGAAATAAACCAGTCACCAAAGGACAAATCCTGTATGATTCCACTTATGTGAAACCCTAAAGTAGTCAAATTCATAGAGATAGAAAGCAGAATGGTGGTTGCCAGGGGCTGGGGGTGGGGAAGTTAGCATGTAATGGGTATAGAGTTGAAAGTGGAACAGATGAAAAAGTTCTGGTGATGGCTGCACACCAGTGTGAACATACTTAATGTTACTGAACTGTACACTGAAAAATACTCACGAGGGTAAACTTGTTGCGTAGTTGATTGCAACTTGTAATAAATGAATGAATGAATGGTAGAAAGTATTTGTAATCCTTAAAATCAACAAAGAACTAACATCCCAATTATACAACAGGCCACTAAAAATTAATAAAGTGGTGATAACCCAATAGAAGGACTAAGCAAAATGTATAAACAGCACTTCACAGAAGAGAAAAACACTGACAGACTTTTCTGTTTACCCAACAGCCATTCACCTCTTCTTCCTTATTAACAGAAGCCAGATTTTGTTCCAGGCGGCAATGTTTTTAGCTAAAAAATTCACATTCTAGAATTTTCTTGCATTAACTGTATCAATAATGAAAAACTTCTCCAGAAATCCTCAGCACTTTCCTTTTTGTTTCCATGGTCAGGAAATATAGGCCATACAATATGGCCATACAATATAGTCCTGACCATGGAAACAAAAAGGAAAGTGCTGAGGATTTCTGGAGAAGTTTTTCATTATTGATACAGCTAATGCCTTTTCTTCCTTCTTCTTGCACAAATGTGTATTCAAAGCATGGAGATACAGCAGCTATATTGTGTATAACAGGCAACCAGCAAAAGAACACAGGCCAAAACCCTGGAAGCGTGGAAAGATATTAATACAATAAGCCTGGACTCGGAGGCTTCCTTGTACCAGACCTAGACTACCTACCTATCCCCCGATTCTTTGTGGTGTGAGACAAATACTCCTCCCTCTAGTTATAGCCCCAGGGAAGTTTTTGGTTTCTTGGAAGTGAACGTATTCCTGACCGATTTTGACTTTTTTAAGATTTGAGAAACCACAAGAATAAGAAAACAGTATTGTGGAATTGGTCAGAGAATACCAAGAATCAGTCATTTCAGGCGGAGAAGGTGGTGAAATTTGATATGAAATATGTGGGCAGAATATTATCTATCATATCTTGTCATATAATGCGCAGTCTATAAAGAGCCATGGGAAAGAGACAGCAAAGTAGAGGCGATGAGGGAGTTTTATGAACAGGAGTTGCTTTTTATGTGAAGTGGTCAGAAAGAAAACCGAGATAATGTGAAAAATAGGCAGGGACCTGAGGGAAGAGAGAGAGGGAGCGAGGCGTGAGGCTACCTGGATGACACTGTCCAGGCAGTGGATGTAGGAGGAGCTTCCTTGGAATGCTTATGGAAGACAGGAGTCAGAAAAAGAAAAAGGAGGATAGTAAAAACTGATGTAGAGGGGAGCGTGGTGGGGGAGGAGAGTGAGAGCACGGAAGGCCTTTGGGCCACTGTAAGGACTCTGATGGTGGTAGGAAGCCAAATTGTTAGGGAACCACCGATCAAACTGCCCACCCTGGGCAGGCACCACAGTAACCATCTGCATGAGTTATTTTACGACTGAAGGTCCTGATAAGGAACACAGAGCTAACAAGCTACCACCAGCCTAAAGAATTCCGGAAAGGCCAAAAGGAGCCACCACATGTCCTACCCAGAATCCTCCTCGCTGGAATCCATTTAGGCTGAGCAATGCCTACATCACTAGGAAGGACCCTGAGCCAGAATGATTGACCAGAGAGGCAACCCGAGACTAAAGCCAGAGACTGTGGGCCACTTGGCCCAGCAGTCCTTCTAGGTTCCCTTACCCTCCTGCTCTCCACCCGGGTACCTCTTCTCAATAAAATCTCTTGCTTTGTCAGCATGTGTGTCCCCGGGGACAACTCACGTCCTTGTGTTAGACAAGAACCCACTCTCAGGCCCTGGAAGGGGTCTGCTTTCCTGCAACAAAATATCTTGCCACTTCCAGCAAACAGTCTCCAAAAAGGAGCAAACTGAGACTCAAGTTAGCCAGATGCAAACAGAGAGGGAAGGGAATGTGGAAAACCTCAGGGCTAAGAGGGGCTCTGTCTGCAGAAGCCAACTGTCTTGGAGTTGGGATTCTTGTGAAACTGAAAAAGTCAACTACTTCAATACCTCACCCTGAGGTCCAAGCAAGCCAGGCTGTGAAGCAACAAGCCAGCAGGGCAGAAGACTGGAAGCCCAGAACTTTAACCAGTACCTTCACTGTTAAGAATTCTTTGCCTGACAAAGAAGGAATGTCAGTGGAAGAAGACAGGATTAAGGGTGTGTCCTCCTGCCTTTGCTTTAAAAGTGCTGCGGGGCTGTTGTTATTGTTCAGTGGATAAATCGTGTTCAATTCTTTGTGACACCATGAACTACAGCATGCCAGGCTACCCTGGTCCTTCACTATCTCCCAGAATTTGCTCAGCTTCCTGTCCACTGAACTGGTGATGCTGTCTAGCCATTTCATCCTCTGCTGCCCCTTCACCTTTTACCTTTAATCTCTGCCAGCACCAGGGGCTGGGGCCGTTACTTTCTGGGAATGGAGAAACTGGCAGAGTATTAAGGCTGGCCTAAGAGCCCCAAATTCTCAAACTCAAAGACTATCTATTAAGAGAAAAAAATCTTGACTGTGGTTACATGCACATAGAATTAATTAGAAATAGATACTTCAAAAACCTATTAGGTTTAAGAGAACTGTGTAGATTAAAAGATAAACAAAAATAAGACAAACAGAATGTGGTAACAGCCTGTGGCTACTGAATTTAAGCAATCTCTGGGACCCCAAACAGAGCTAGGAGGAGGAGAAGGGCACTATCTCCAGAGATGGAGGGAGACACAAGTTTACCCCAGGGAAAAGATTAGGGGCTGCCAGACTGGCTGGCTTATCAAGGAACTTATTTCTCTATCAGGGCTGGGAGTCCTCACTGTTCCTATCTAGTAGGATTCAGTAGCTGTCCAGCAGGATTTGATATTTCTAAAGGTTGGTAACTGCTATAATTTCTCATTTCCCCCTTTCTCTGAGTGGGAGTTTTATTGCCATTATCCTGGTTTTCTCACCACTGTATATCAGGTATCCTGGACACTAGCAGCTTGTCATTAATGTTGCATAAGTCTTGGCTCCCTGTCCACTGATTCTGAATAAAAATGTAGAGACAGAGATTGGAGGAAATAGAAAAGAGTAGTTTTAGTCTTTGCCAGGCCAAGAGGAAATGCAGTAGGCTAGCACCTCAACAATTGTGCCCTCCTCTCTCTCAGGAACAGGGAGAAGTTTTATATCCTCATGAAGGTCATGCATTTTTTTTTTGCAAAGTTTGTTTTTTTTTTCTTTTGCAAAGTTTGCTGGCATCAGGCAACTTAGCATCCGGTCTGGTGTCCCTGAAGTTATCACCCATGTCCTCTTTGAAATGAAGAATGCTACAAGAGAGTATAGGGGTAGAAGAATGCCAGGTGCAAAATACAATTCACATGAAGTCAGAGAGTAATTAGCTTTGCTTAGCTTTGTGAAGGACAAGTCTAGATATTAGTATTTACAAAAATTCCTTAACTCTTTCAAGCCTGTTTATGCTGTTTCCCACAGGTAGATGATTGCTATGGAAAACGGTGACCCTAGGTGACACCTGTTTTTCCACTTTGTCCTACTTTGCTCTCTATTCAACTAGATGTGGTTTGTGCCCTTCCATGGTTAAGGTAAGAAGGAGGAGGGGAAAACCATAAAAGACAAGAGAGATCTTATCTAGTACTGGAACTAGCATATTAATGTATAACAATCTAGTTCACATTAGTACCAACTTAATTTCAATTGCATGCAAAAAACTTTCCTCCTATAAGCTCCATTCCCTTCCTGCTCCTTTGTGCTCTTACTGTCACACAATACACATTGCATGTGTATCAACACAGATCTATAATATTTTTGTGTATCAGTCTTTTAAGTCAAGAAAAATAAAGAATTACAAACAAAAAATACAGTCATATTGTTTTTAATATTTACCTTTGCAATTACCTTTACAAGTGTGCTTTATTTCATGAGAATTCCAGTTACTATCTAGTATTTTCCTTAAAAAATATTTATTTTATTTGACTGTGCCAGGTCTTACTTAGTTGTGGCATGAAGGGTCTTCAGTCACAGGATGTGGGATCTAGCTTCCTGACCAGGGATCCAACCCAGGCCCCTTGCATTGGGAACATGGAGTCTTAGCGACTAGACCACCAGGGAAGTCCCTATAGTATCTTTTTATTTCAACCTGAAGGATTCCCTTTAGTGTTTCTTATAGGGCAGGTGTGCTAGCAATACATTCTTTCCATTTTTTGCTTGTCTAAGAAAGCCATATTTCTCCTTTATCTTTGAAAGATAGTTTGGTGTTGTTATTTGTTCGGATAGAGAATTCTTAATTGACAGCATTTTCTTTCAGCATTTTTAATATGTGACCCCAATGCCTTTTGGCCTCCATAGCTTCTGTAAGAAATCAAATGATAATCTTATTGAAGATCCCTTGTAATGTGATGGGTCACTTAACTCTTGTTGCTTTCAAGGATCTCGTCTGACTTTTGATAGTTTGATTATGATGTGCTGAGCTCTGTCTCTTGTTTATTCTAGTTGGAGTTTGCTGAATTTGACATGTATAGTAATGTCTGACATTAAATTTGGGAAGTTTGGGGCTTTTTTTTTTTTTTCCAAATCCTCTTTCTGTCCTTTGTCTGACTTTTCTTCTGGGGCTACCATAAGACATATGCTGGTATACTTAATGATGGCCTATAATCTCCAGGGCTCTCTTCATTTTGTTTTTTCCTTTCTTTTTGTTCTTCACATTGGATAATTTCAATTTAACTAACTTTAAAGTTCACTGGTTCTTTCTTCTGTATGTTAAAATCTTTTGTTGAGCTCTTCAAGCTAAATTTTCATTTCAGTTAGTGTACTTTTCATCTCCAGAATTGCCACTTATACATTATTGTCAACTATAGTTTATATTAGGTATCCAGAACTTATTCATCTTATAATTAAAAGTTTATACTTTTTGATCATTCTCTCCCCCTTTCCAACCTATTCTTCCATGGCTAGATAAGTCTGTGTTCTAAAGAATTTGTTTAACCAGAAGTCACAAAAATATTTTACTATCTTTTCTTTTAGATGTTTTATAGTTTAAGCTTTTATGTTTAGGTTTATGATAAATTCAGAATTAATTCTTAGATTTTCGAAGATGGCCGAGGAGTAGGTGGACGTGGAGTACATCTCTCTCCCTGCATACATCAGGACTACACCTTCAGACACAGAAGTGGATGCAGAACACCAGCTAAGAGTGGACAGGAGTACCTGACCAGAGGAAAGGAATATACAGAACCATGCAAAACTTGAGATCAAGCCAAGCCTTTGGAGAGGGAGTTCTGACTCCAAGACCCAAGCCCACCAGAGAACTAACCCTGCTGCTGCTGCTGCTAAGTCGCTTCAGTTGTGTTCAACTCTGTGCGACCCCATAGATGGCAGCCTACCAGGCTCCCCTGTCCCTGAGATTTTCCAGGTAAGAACACTGGAGTGGGTTGCCATTTCCTTCTCCAATGCATGAAAGTGAAAAGTGAAAGTGAAGTCGCTCAGTCGTGTCCGACTCTTAGCGACCCCATGGACAGCAGCCCACCAGGCTCCTCTGCCCATGGGATTTTCCAGGCAAGAGTCCTGGAGTGGATTGCCATTGCCTTCTCCGAACTAACCCTAGGGAGTATCAAATAATGAGAACTCACACAAAGGAAACCACTTGAATACAAGCCCTGGCATCATCCAACCACCATTAGCACCCTGTTCAGGATGCCTCATCTAAACAACAAGCAAAACAAAAATACAAACCCAATCCATCAGCAGACAGGACTACCACCTCACTCAGCCTCTCCCATCAGAGGAAAAACAAATAAAAACTCAGCACAAATCTTACCCATATGAAGCTTATACAAACCACTGAACCAAATTTAGGAGGGCAAAAACCAAAAGGAAGAAAGAATTCAACCCTGAAGCCTGGGAAAAGGAGACCTCAAACACAGTAAGTTAAAAAAAAATAATGAAAAGGCAGAGAAATACTACACAAATGAAGGAATAAACTAGAATCACAGAAGTCCAAATAAATGAAGAGGAAATAGGCAAACCTGAAAAAAGAATTCAGAATAATAATAGTAAAGATGATCAAAAATCTTGGAAAAAAATGGAGAAAATGCTAGAATCAATTTACAAAGACCTAGAAGAATTAAAGAATAAACCTACAGAGACAAGCAACACAGTGACTGAAATTAAAAATACTCTAGGAGGATTCAATAACAGAATATCTGAAGCACAAGAACAAATCAGTAAGCTGGAAGATAAAATGGTGGAAATAACTTCTGAAGAGCAGAATAAAGTCAAGTCAAGCAATGTTAGTCCTTCAACTTTTTCTTATTTTGTAAGACTGCTTTGGATTTTAGAATGAGCTTTCAACAAAAAAAAAAAAGTCTAGTGGAATTTTGATTGAGACTGAATTCAACCTGCACTGTGCTGTCTCTCAGTCGTGTCTGACTCTTGGCAGCCCCATGGACTGTAGCCCATCAGGCTTCTCTGTCCACGGAATTTTTCAGGTGAGAATACTGGAGTGAGTTGCCATGCCCTCCTCTAGGGGACCTTCCTGACCCAGGGATAGAACCCAAGTCTCCTGTGTCTCCTGCATTGGCACGCAGATTCTTTACCACTGAACCACCTGGGAAGCCTAAAAGGATAGATGCATTAACAATATTGAATCAGCCAGTCCACACGGTTAGGGAAACCCAGTCCTCCTCCTGTATGTCTCTCCTTTAAACTCACCCTACTACCATGCTCCCAATACTTCTGACACTAGATATATGGGGGTTTTCTCATCCCAAACAATTCTCTGTGACACCAGTTGGGAGTCCTACAATTTAACTCAATTTGGATACTACCCATCTGGAGAGGGCAACAGATCCCACATGTTCAGGGCTCATTACTCTGAGACTGCCCCCACTCCAGATGTCAGTTGCTAGTAGGTCCCCTGGTGAGCCACAACTTCTGGCTAACTTGGCTACAGTTCAAGGGCTCCCATGATCTCCTCCCTACCTGTTTAGTGTATAATAAGGGATAACATAAAGGACACAGATGAACATCCAGATGAAGAGATACACAGGGCAAGGTTTTGCGAGGGTCCTGTGGAACCGCAATCTGTCACCTTCCCAGTATATGGATATGTTCACCTATGTAGAAGCTTTACAAACCCCACACTATTGGGGTTTTAATGGAGGCTTCATCACGTAGACATGATCAGTTACTAATTCCATTTTCAGCACCTTTCTCCTCTACTAGAGAATGAGGGAGCAGGGCTGAAAATTCCACACTTCTGACCAAGGCTTGGTCTTTCTGGTGACCAGCTCTGACTCAGGAATCAGCCAGCAGTCCATCCAGAATTGCCTCATTAAAACAAAAAACACTCCTATCACCCAGGAAATTCTAAGGAATTCAGAAGCCCTGTGTCAAAAACTAGGGTCAAATATTAGAACAAAAGATGCTCCCAGTGCTCTTAGCATTTGGAAATTACAAGAGTTTCAGAATCTCCATGCCAGGAACTTGAGTCAGAGATGAAATGTAAAAACAGAAGGTTTTCCCAGCATCCTTATTAATATGGGATTCAGGACCTCTGTGGTAGGAACCAAGGATAGACACCAATATATGTATTTGTTATAATTTCACACTATGAATATGGCAAATTCATCATTTATTTAGATTTTCTTTAATTATTCTCAACAATGTTTAATAATTTTAGTGTAGTTACACATCTTTTGTTAAATTTATTTCTAAGCATTTTAGCTTTCTATAATTATTATAAGTGGAGTCTTTATAGTATTTTATTTTCCAATTAGTTTTACTATGATATATATACAACTGATTTTTTATAACCTTGTATCCTGAAAGTGAAAGTTGCTTGGTTGAGTCCTACTCTTTGCAAACCCATGGACTATATAGCCCAGAATACTGAACTGGGTAACCTTTTCCTTCCCGAGGGGATCTTCCCAACCCAGGGATAGAACCCATCTCCTGGGACCTTATTAAATTCACATATTAGTTGTGGTGGTTGCTTTGTGGAATCCATAAGATTTTCCTCATATTTTAAATCATATTATCTGCAAACAGAGACTCAGACTCAACACTTTTGGTTCAGTTCAGTTCAGTTCAGTTCAGTTGCTCAGCCGTGTCTGACTCTGCAACCCCATGGACTGCAGCACTCCAGGCTTCCCTGTCCATCAACAGCTCCCAGAGTTGGGAGCCAGTGATGACATTCAACCATCTCATCTTCTGTCGTCCCCTTCTCCTCCCGCCTTCAATGTTTCCCAGCATCAGGGTCTTTTCAAGTGAGTCAGTTCTTCGCATCAGGTTGCCAAAGTATTGGAGTTTCAGCTTCAGCATCAGTCCTTCCAATGAATATTCAGGATTGATCGCCTTTAGGATGGACTGGTTGGATTTCTCTACTGCTCAAGGGACTTTTAAGAGTCTTCTCCAACACCACAGTTCAAAAGCATCAATTCCTTGGCGCTCAGCTCCTTATAGTCCAACTCTCACATCCTTATATGACTACTGGACAAAACCATAGCCTCAACACTTTATATCCCATCAATAAAGAAATCTTTCTAAATTTGTATCTCTAGTATGACCTCTTCCCTGACTTGCATGCATACTAATTTTTAACATTTTCCCTAGGCATTTTTTATTCCACAACTTTTTAGGCAAAATTTACATAATATAACATTCACCATTTTAAAGTGTACAAGTGGCTTTTTTAAAGCATATTCACGAATTTATGCAATCACCACTGTCTAACTCCAGAACATCTTTTTCACCTCCAAAAGATACCCTGTGCCCATTAGTAGTCACTCCTCATTCTTCCTCCCCTCAGCCACTGGCAAACCATTAATTTGTTTGTCTCTACATATTTGCCTACTCTGGACATCTTATATAAATGGAATCATACAACATGTAACCTTTCCTGTTTGACTTTTCTCATTTAGAATAATGTTTTCTTGGTTCATCCATGTTGAAGCATGTGTCAGTACTTCATTCCTTTAAGTGTCTGAATAATCCTCCATTGTAAGAGTATATAACATTTTGTTTATCCATTCATCAATTTATGAGCATTTGGATTGCTTTTTGGCTACTATAAATAAGCTATGGGCATCCATTTACAAGTTTTCATGTGAACATATGGTTTCAACTATCTTGGGTATAAACCTAAAAGTGGAATTGCTAGGTCATGCTTCCCTGGAGAAGGCAATGGCACCCCACTCCAGTACTCTTGCCTGGAAAATCCCATGGACAGAGGAGTCTGTAGGCTGCAGTCCATGGGGTCGCCAAGAGTCACACATGACTGAGCGACTTCCTTTTCACTTTTCACTTTCATGCATTGGAGAAGGAAATGGCAACCCACTCCAGTGTTCTTGCTTGGAGAATCCCAGGTACAGGGGAGCCTGGTGGGCTGCAGTCTATGGGGTCACACAGAGTCAGAAACGAGTGAAGTGACTTAGCAGCAGTAGCAGCAGCAGCTTCCCTGGTGGTTCAGAGGGTAAAGCATCTGCCTGCAATGCAGGAGACCCGGGTTCAATCCCTGCGTTGAGAAGATCTCCTGGAGAAGGAAACGGCAACCCACTCTAGTACTCTTTCCTGAAAAAATCCCATGGATGGAGAAGCCTGGTAAGCTACAGTCCATGGGATTGCAAAGAGTTGGGCACGACTGAGCAACTTCACTTTTTTTCACTTTCATGGTAACCTTATCAGAAAATTTATAGATTTGTTATTTGGTTTAGAACAAAGGAGTTACCAAACTCAACCTACTTATCTGCTAATAATGATTTTAATTTAAAAAGATCCTCTGACAACAAAATAAGAAAAACCAAACACTACTCCCCACAATACTCTAAGACAAGACACCTTGATAACTGTGAAAACATTTTCTTTCTCAGTATAAATTTGACTGCACTTTTTCCCTAAGGTAAAGAGTATTCTTGCTTTCCCCAGTGACTCAGTGGTACCTGCAATGCAGAAGACACAGAAAACTCAGATTCAATCCCTGGGTTGGGACAATCCCCTGGAGGAGGAAATGGCAGCCCACTCCAGTATGCCTGCTGGGAAAATTCCATAGACAGAGGAGCCTGGTGGGCTACAGTCCATGGGGTCACAAAGAATTGGACATGACTGAACACAAGCACAAAGAGTACTCTTAGCAAGGAATTATATAAAAGGTTGGAATTATATAAAAACCTGTAAAGATTATATAGAGAAATAAATTACTGAGTGAACATACTGATTTGTTAAAAGCGTGAACATTTATTTTAAAAGTTTTTACTCTGGGTTCAAAAATGACAATGAAGATAATTACACTAAACTCATATGCAATTCTCATGTTTCTTTCCATTAGTTTTTTTCTACTGTATAATTGCTTATTTTGCAAATTGATTTCTTATTTTACTTTTTTATTTTTGGCCACACAGTGCAGCATGCAGCATCTCAGTTCCTGGACCAGGAATCAAACCCATTTCCCCTGCAATGGAAGCACCGAGTCTTAGCCACTGGACCACCAGGGAATTCTCTTTGTGGCTTTAAAAAAAAAAGCTTCTTTGAGATTTCTTCTGGGGAAAAACACTGTCCCTCTTCATCATCAAAGACAGCTGGGAGATGTATGATGCTTTATGACTTCAATTATTCTCTTTTAATAATATAAAACATATCTTTAATAAGTGAAAATATTAATAAACCTTTATGAGTCTCAGTTCAGTTCAGTCGCTCAGTTGTGTCTGACTCTTTGCAACCCCATGAATCACAGCACGCCAGGCTTCCCTGTCCATCACCAACTCCCAGAGTTCACTCAGACTCAGTCCATCGAGTCAGTGATGCCATCCAGCCATCTCATCCTCGGTCGTCCCCTTCTCCTCCTGCCCCCAATCCCTCCCAGCATCAGGGTCTTTTCCAATGAGTCAACTCTTCGCATGAGGTGGCCAAAGTACTGGAGCTTCAGCTTTAGCATCATTCCTTCCAAAGAAATTCCAGGGTTGA
>SJYA01000655.1:1138596-1150922 GCA_006410615.1 Neotragus moschatus
GTTTCTAGCAACCCCATAAACATACTTGAAGGTTAGGGCTTGAAACAGGTCTTAAGGAGACAGAATTGGATTCCTCCACCGTTTCTGTGTGACTTCTTTAAGGCAAATCTCTTCACATCTCATTAACATTTTTTCTGTTAATGAAATCTGTTTTTTTTTTTTTGACATGTAGATATTAAGAGTTTGGCTAAGATGATTTCTAAGTTGCCTTCCAATTAGGACATCTCCTGCTTCTAGGATTTTAACAGATAGTGTGAGCTTTTTGCTAAGTACAAGGATGTGAAAGACAGTTTCACAAGATTTAAAGATTACCAATCTCTGTAATAAATACTGTGTCTGAGTAGCTAAGGCCAAGCAGGTGATTGAAGTAGACATTCTGATGAATCCTACCAGCAAAGGTTCAGAACTGTAGAAACATCATCGCTTGAGACAAAGATGTTCTTACCATTCACATTGAAGGGCGACATATTGGAATGACAGTGACAGTTGATGTAATTCTCGCTATAAAATGCCTGTAACCATTCTTGCCAGTTTAAATTCGACTTCTTCAAATTATTTAAAATTCTAATTAGCTGTGGTAAGTTATGAGAAGAAAACACTCATTGGTTTGTTTCTTCTTAATACTCATTCAAAGTGCGTTGGTTGACAAAAGAAAATTAAGGTTTTTTCCTTCATTTTTTTCCTCCCTGTCTCCTTCCTTCTTTCCCTCTGCCCCTTCCTCCCTTCCACTTCTTTTCTTTATTTCACCATTTTATCTTAAACTGTTTCCAGTTAAGAAGAAAAAAGAAAAGTGATTTTCACTTTCCAAATGTGCATAGGTTGAAGGATTATTTGCATGGCTCTATTTTTCTCAGTAGTGTCCCAGGATTTCACTTTAGTTGGTCCTCAGGAGATACATGGCTCTTATCGACCTTCTATAGTAGNCTGTTTCCAGTTAAGAAGAAAAAAGAAAAGTGATTTTCACTTTCCAAATGTGCATAGGTTGAAGGATTATTTGCATGGCTCTATTTTTCTCAGTAGTGTCCCAGGATTTCACTTTAGTTGGTCCTCAGGAGATACATGGCTCTTATCGACCTTCTATAGTAGCTATTTCTTAGCGATAGTTGCAGTGATATAGTCAAAATGCTTTCAGTTACAGAAAATTTTAAGTGGTGCTCCTTTTCTCGAAAATATGTGTATTGGTAGCATTTCTTTCTAAAAGAGCTCCATTTATGGAAAATGACACACTTACCTTTCTTTCCAGGTAAAGGTGTTCAAGGGGGAAAGGAATTTGCATTTAGTAGGAACCTTCTATGTGCTGAGCTTCCCTGGTGGCTCAGAGGTTAAAGCGTCTGCCTGAAATACAGGAGACCTGGGTTCAATCCCTGGGTCGGGAAGATCCCCTGGAGAAGGAAAATGGCAACCCAGTCCAGTACTCTTGCCTGGAGAATCCCATGGAGGGACCCTGGTAGGCTACAGTCCATCTGGTGGCAAAGAGTCGGACTTCACTTTCACATTCTATGTGCCAAGCTCAGTGTCACGTTCTGTTAGCTAATCAAGTTGGAACCTCACTTCAGCTCTTGGAGATTGGTAATGTTCTTTCATGTTTACCTATGATAACACTGAGGCTTTAAGAGTTTTAGGGAGATGACCAAACTCTAGGTATGAAGACTGAATAATCTCTGAAGAGTGTCTTATTAAGAAGACTATTTAAATCCACTGAGCTTCAAGAAATTTCAGATCTAGGTGAAATAGGGGTTGGAGTTGTAGTAAGTGAATCACTGTTTAATTTTTTCCTCTTAAAACTGTTTAAGGAGCAGTTTCCATTTTGAGAAATACAGTTGCAGACCATTCCATTTTCAAAGAAAAATGGGCTTTATGTTTAAACAATTGTATGGGGCATTCATTTACTTTGTAGGGAATCTTGAAAAATACTCACTCTAGGGTGAAAGCATACATCCCAGTTAGTCTGATCTGTTTAAATGGTTGTATCCAGTCTTGCCTGCTCACAGGAGAGGCATACAGGAACAAAGTCATCTTTACTCTTACTCTCCTGGTGGTGTTGAGTGTCCTGTTCAGCCTGATTTCAGTTGTTTCAGGGGCAGGGGAGAGAATATATCCTTTAGTTCTGGAGGTTTAAAGTAGTAGATACTAGACATATTTGTGCTGAATGAAACATGTTTTAATTTTTAAGGGATTAAAGGTTATGTGATTCCCCCATCACCTCATTTCCAGCCAGTCATTTTAGCCTTCCTAACTTGACTACAAGCAGAGGATTTTAATCATTTTATCGAATTAGGCAGAGCTGCCTGCAAGCCCTGAAATATTTGTGGAGGTTGGGGAGTGTGGATGATCAGTTTTTGTTCCAGCTCACGTTAATTGAAATATAATAACCAACTCAGTATTTTCTTTTCAACCTTTGCTTATTGAACACAAATAAAGGGCAAGTGGAATAAAAATATTTGTTAAATCTTATAAAATGTTTTAAAGTATAATTTAGGAAAGAAGTGATTTATCACTTGAATTTTGTAATCATTCTTCCAATTAAGATTTGAATGAAGAAAAATAATCTATGGATTAGAAAAATACAGTTTTAATTTTGACTGCACTAAACCTTACTGTTTATATTATTGTACTTATTGTTAAGAATTCAGCATAGAGAAATCCATCTTTGATGGGACAGATGTACATGAAAGTGAATTTTTATTGTGACAATTATTTTTCCATGGGTTTTAATAAGTGAGTACTAAGTACACTACTAAATGGTGGAAAATATTTGTAGTGTAATAACAATTTTTTTCCCTTCTTTCAGGAATGAAAAAGCGAAAGTATTTTTCTTTCATTGAATGATAAGTCCAAAAGCATGTATGATAACCAAAAGCTTCTGGCTTAGCCGGCAAATATTAGTAGTTTGTTGTAATAGTAGTGGTTGATATTGCTGTTTGTTTAATGCAGATTATACTTTTTAGTTGACCATATTTTTGTCCATATTTCTCAATAAATATGCATGATACAATGAATATAATTTTAATTTTGTAGAGTAGAAAAAGTAATGAAATAAGCCATATTGACAAACAATATGGATTTACTCAGGTCTGAAGTCCTGATTTTATGTTTTGATGCCTTGTTTCTTTGTCCTATAAGAAGGGGATATGTGTGCATATTGGTGTATGCACATTGTGTATATGTTTATTGAGTTTATTTTCCATCGTTAAAAATTAAGCACTTTTTGTGCAATTATATAGTTTATCTTCCATCATTAAAAATCAGACACTTTTTATACAATGATGTGGAGCTTCTCAAGTAGGGCTAGTGGTAAAGAAACTACCTGCCAATGCAGAAGACGTAAGAGACACAGGTTCGATCCCTGGAAAAGGGAATGACAGCCCACTCCAGTGTTCTTGCCTGGAGAATCCCATGGACAGAGACTGGCAGGCTGTGGTTCATGGAGTTGCAGAGAACTGGCCACCGCTGAAGCAGCTTAGCGTTCAATTATATATCTTGGAGTTTGCAGGGTTTTATTTGTATCATTAAGACAAGTATTTCAAGACATGAGTTGTAAATACAATCTGTAAATACAATACTATTTACAATGAGTTGTAAATACAATTTGAGGTGATTTTTCAGGTAACGATTATGTTGTTACATCACAGTATAAATTCCTCTCTGAAATTAATTTACCTTAAGATTATGTATATGAAAATCTTAGTTAATGTTGAAACAAAACTAGCAATGATATTTGATATATTGATATTTAAGTATCAATATAGCACTGTGGTAAATGTTTGTTTCAGTTCAGTTCAGTTCAGTCACTCAGTCATGTCTGACTCTTTGTGACCCCATGAATCGCAGCATGCCAGGCCTCCCTGTCCATCACCAACTCCCAGAGTTCACTCAGACTCACGTCCATCGAGTCAGTGATGCCATCCAGCCATCTCATCCTCGGTCGTCCCCTTCTCCTCCTGCCCCCAATCCCTCCCAGCATCAGAGTCTTTTCCAATGAGTCAACTCTTCGCATGAGGTGGCCAAAGTCCTGGAGCTTCAGCTTCAGCATCATTGCTTCCAAAGAAATCCCAGGGCTGCTCTCCTTCAGAATGGACTGGTTGGATCTCCTTGCAGTCCAAGGGACTCTCAAGAGTATTCTCCAACACCACAGTTCAAAAGCATCAATTCTTCGGTGCTCAGCTTTCTTCACAGTCCAACTCTCACAATGTTTACTATATAATATTTGGNAGTCCAAGGGACTCTCAAGAGTCTTCTCCCACACCACAGTTCAAAAGCATCAGTTCTTTGGCACTCAGCCTTCTTCATAGTCCAACTAGCATATTCTACTATAGCTTATAGAGATTAGGAACTTTAGAGATATTATTAGCTAGAATCCCTTTCTAAAAAATAGTGAGCTTAGGATACGAGGGTCAAACAGGACTTAGAAAGATAATAAATAAACTGAGGAATATGGTATGCAGCCCAGACATTAGCATGAGTTACAATGTATTCACAAGGACACACGAGAAGAAGTAGATAAGAGAATTGCTGAGGCAGGAACTCCTTTTGAGGGAAAACAATGATTTATGGAGACAACAAATCTGGGTCATTGGGAACTGAAAATGTCAAACCTCTGACCTAATGATTTGTAAAAGTATAAAAGAGAATCTTAAGCTTGAAAGAAATAAGCAGTCCAAGAAAACTGAGAGGCTGTGTCGTTTCTGGCCGACACCACTCATCTCTTCAGGTTGATTCCCTGGCTGCTGGAGCTGGACTCCAGCACTGTGTCTTCAGCAGAAATGCCCCAGCGCAGTCCTGCTCCTCCCATCTCCATCCTCTCGTCCCACAGAGTGTGGGTCTTGGGATGCAGGGACTGGCCGACAGCTCAGACGCTGACAGGAGCCCTGGCTCCTGCTCCCTGCTCTCTCCTCATTTCCACAGGGCTGCTAACAGGTGGGCATTTTCTAAAACTCATGGTCCTCCAGGCTCCTAGTAACTGGATGGAGAAGATATGGGAATTCTTCCTTCAGAAAGATCTGAGCCCTCACACAAGGTGAGTCCTGAGGGGTCAGCAGAGGAGGATGTGGCTGCCTCTCAAGACAGGCTGTGCTTTCTTCTGCCTCAGGTTCTGTTTGTGAATTATCTGATGGCACCTCAACTGCAGAAACATTTTTTTCAGGTCCCATGTCTCATTTCTTTATCTTCTCTGCAATCAAATGTGACCGTCACTCATGGTCCTCCTGTTGCAGAGACCTCGACCATCAGGGCCCGTGGCTCACTGTGGTGGGAGCGCAGGAAGATGGGGTTGTGGCCCCCGTGCCCTGGGCCTCCTGGGCCTGCAGACCTGCAGCTGTGGTGCTGGGCTACGTCATTCCTGGTCCTGAAGGGAGGTCAGGGAACAGGCAGCTGAGAAAGTGGGACAAGAAACTTAGCCTGTCAGCCTTCTTCTTGGAGAAGTTTCAAGTTTCACACACCTTGCATAGATATCTACTGCACTTGAAAACCTTCTGTTTCATGATGAATCTACTCCCAACTATCCATTCAGTTTATATGAAGTCTCAGGGAAAAGCAAAACTAAACAGAAATAGTTCCTGATACTGCTAAAATGCTCCCTGATCATCCATGTGTGATCAACCAGAACCTAACTTGAGACTCATCCTGGTCCATCTTTATGTGGTCATTGATAATAACTGCTTTTCTCTCTGGTCTCCAAATACAAGCAGAATCCTGCTGTGCCCAGATACACAGGGTCCCTCACAGGTACTTGGCAGGATGATGAAGAAGCAGAAGTCCAGCATCTGTGCCCTGGAGACCTTGAGGGGGGGGCTTTCCCACCCCCTGCATGTCCCACTCCTGCTCCAGGCTTTGTACTCCTGCCCTGAACCCAGACACTTAGGAAAGCCAGGTGCTTCCCTGTCTCTGGGGACTGTACCCTGAGACACCCCCACCTCCAGGTACTGGGCGAGCCTCCCCACTAGGACATGGCTCTCAGATCCATCGCTTGCTCATTTCCTCCTCTTTTCCCTCATGATCTGTCCCCCTTTCACTCCCTAGTTCTTCATTTGAGATGATGTTGGATAAATATCACTCTTTTCAATACAGACCATGTAAAACCACCCGTATTAATCTACAGAGTCTAACACGTGAACTTGCACTGTATCCACTGAGGATCAGGTAACAGGTCATAAGGGTTTCTGAGTCCAGCAATGGAGGACGAAACCCTAAGAAGGATGAGATTCCTATTTATAGCCATAGTCTCTTACATGAAGCCTTTTAAATAGAAAGGTTATGAAACCACACTGAAAACACCTCATATATATTGGAGTCAGAAATAAAGGCTGTCGGGATCTTGGAAGTAATCAAGGAAACGACATGTTTTTCCCCAGAACACCATATTCTCTCTGCAAAGACAGAAATAAGAAGAGAGGTGTGCACTTAGGGCTGGGACAACTCCTGGAGACCCTGCAGACACAACATCAACCATGTTTCAACCTGGGAGAATCACGACAGAGTCACGATCAGGGATAAGCCACGNTTTCTGCCATAAGGGTCATGTCATCTGCATATCTGAGGTTATTGATATTTCTCCTGGCAATCTTGATTCTAATTAGAGACAAATCCCAGGGACGGGGGAGCCTGGTGGGCTGCCGTCTATGGGGCCACACAGAGTCGAACATGACTGAAGTGACTTAGCAGCAGCAAAAGGAATAAAAATATACACGATTAGGAATGAGATAGGAGATATACCAGAGATGGAGTGATTAAAAGAATTCTAAGAGAATACTACATACACCTCTATGTCAATACATTTGAAAGCTGGAGGTAGATGATTTCCTATATAAACAAAATCTACCCAAGAAAGATGGCAAATGTGAATAGAAGAATTACTATAGATGGTGTTGAAAGTGTTAAATTCACCCATTGTAAGCTGTGCCAGAACCAAATAGGTTCTTAGCAGATTTTTATTTATTCTTTAAAGAGTATATTTAATATGATTTAAACTATTCTTACTTTCCTGGCAGCTCAGAGGTTAAAGCATCTGCCTGCAATGCGGGAGACCTGGGTTCGATCCCTGGGTTGTGAAGATCCCCTGGAGAAGGAAATGGCAACCCACTCCAGTATTCTTGCCTGGAGAATCCCATGGACGGAGGAGCCTGGTGAGCTACAGTCCACGGGGTCACAAAGAGTCGAACACGACTGAGCAACTTCACTTTCACTTTTCAAACTATTCTTGTAGAGAAGGCAATGGCAACCTACTCCAGTACCCTTGCCTGGAAAATCCTATGGACGGAGGAGCCTGGTAGGCTGCAGTCGATGGGGTCGCTAAGAGTCAGACACAACTGAGCAACTTCGCTTTCACTTTTCACTTTCATGCATTGGAGAAGGAAATGGCAAGCCACTCCAGTATTCTTGCCTAGAGAATCCCAGGGACAGGGGAGCCTGGTAGGCTGCCATCTATGTGGTCGCACAGAATCGGACATGACTGATGTGACTTGGCAGCAGCAGCAGCAGCAAACAATTCTTGGCTATTAATGAAAAGATAGAAAGCCCAGTAGTTCATTTTATAAAGTTAGCAAATTTTAAATATAAACTTGATTAATAAAATGCAAAAAAAAACCAGGAAAAATGTAGACTAGTCTCATTCATGAGTATAGACACCTATTTCCAAGTTTATAAGGATAGATGCATGGTTCCCAAACAATTTACATTTAATCCAGTATTGTAATCAAATGTTTTTGAGGTGGGTAATAATAAGAATTCTATCAATATAATCCATTTTGTCAACAAATTTTAAGGAGAAAAACTATATAATCATGTTAATAGGTGCTAAAAAGATTTTTTATAAATCCAGCAACAATTCCTAATAAAAATTCTACAGAAAATAGAAGGAAACCCTTCATACAATGAATTATTTACCAAAGCCCAACAGAAAATAGCCTAAATAGCAAAATACCAAAACTATTTCATTAAAATCAATAAGTAGTCAGGATGCTATATCAGTATTATTAAACACTGTCTTGAACAATCCAGTACATTCAGTGAGACAGGAAAAATGGTACAAATATGAGAAAAGGAGGTAAAACTCAAGAGGTACAGATAAAAGAAACACTGCAAGAATTAATAACAGAATTGAAGACAAGATCAATGTATAGGAAGTACTGATTTTTCTCTACTCACTTTAATAAACATTTAGAAAAAGAAATGAGGTTAAAAATGCTACTCACAATAGGAAAAAACCATATATGTTACTTAGAGATAAATTTGACAAGAAAAGCACAGCAAATAGAGATAATA
The DNA here is from genome assembly GCA_006410615.1 of Neotragus moschatus. Taxonomy (NCBI): domain Eukaryota; kingdom Metazoa; phylum Chordata; class Mammalia; order Artiodactyla; family Bovidae; genus Neotragus; species Neotragus moschatus. Next base: position 1,146,856 of record SJYA01000655.1, read on the forward strand.
ATAACATCTTATTTCAGAACATGAAGCAAGTGCTGAACAAAATGAAAAGCGTTCATGTTCTTAGATGAGGACATTAACACTAGAAAGTCAATTTTCTCAAAACAATGTGTAAATTTAATAAAATTTCAATTAATACTCTAGAGTATGGATGCAGGTTGGAATTAGATAAAATACCTATAAAGTTTATACACTAAAATAAATGATTATATAGCTAAATAAACAATAAAGGAGGACTTAGCAGATATTAGAACACACTGAAAATTCACTGTTATCAAATCATTACAGAGCTCTAAATTAGACAAACATATCAATGTGAGGGAATAAGAATTTAGAAAGATTTCAGCATACATGTGAAAAGTAACATAGGATAAAGGTGGGTGGAATCACTGTGGGAAAGAAGAATTATATAATAAATGGTGCTAGCTATTGAGCCACATGTTAAAAATATACAGATAGATAAAATCTTTAAAATATTAATCAAACAAAATCTTTGAGGAAATAAAATCTAGGAAAAAATATATTTAATCAACAGGTAGATGGCATTGGAAGGCCAGAAGGTATAAAAGATATCGTAATTTAAGAGACAGCAGATTCAGAAAAAATATTTATGTAACAGAAGAGGATATTCAACAACTATGAGAAATAATGAACTCTTACAAACTAAGACACAGAGAATAAGACACTAGTAGAAAAGCAGGCAGAAGACATGAACAGACAGTTCACAGAAGAAAAAAGGTAACAACTGATAAACACATAAAAATACTATGATCAGGGAAATATAAACTATCAGATATCACTTTAAATCTATGTCAAAAAAAAATTTAAGTGATAATGGCCAGTACTAGCAAGAATGTGGGGAGGGGATCCCCGTGTATCGTTGGTGGAAATAGGAAGTATTGGAGACTTTTTGTAAACTAACTGACAGTTATCTATTCAAATGGCAACCCACTCCAGCATTCTTGCCTGGAGAATCCCATGGACGGAGGAGCCTCGTGGGCTACAGTCCAGAGGGTCACAAAGAGTCAGACATGCCTGAAGAGCCTGCGCACACACCTTTTTCAAGCAATGTCATATCTGCTTTTTATTTTGGCTTCATGGCACAACTTGTGGGGATCTCAGTTCCCCAACCAGGGACTGAACCCAGGCCATGGCTGTTGACTTTGAGGGATTATCAGATATTTTTGGTAATATTAAGAAAAGTAAGATGTCTAGTGTGGTCAATTTGTCACCGAGTGACCAACAGTTCTCCTCAACAAATGGTGTAATATATCAAGGACTCAGCATTGGTCTCCCTGGCTAGCAGGTTGGCACCAGTAGCTACAGCCACCTTGGCAAGTAGGAGGCCAGAATGTTGGGTCCATGAGTAACTTCAGTCTCTGCTCCCACAGCCAATTTGCTCATGTGCCTATTGTGCCAGTACTGGGACGTCTTATGACAGGCTAGCTGACATCAACTGGCCTAATCATTTTGTCTCTTTGGTTGTTTAATGCCTTATCCATGTGTGGATGCTCTCTGGTAGATGTTAGCATTTGATATAAAGATGTGCTCACTGGTGTCAACTCTCATAGGTCTACTCGCAAGGCCTTTCTCTAGATCTCCTTGTACAGATCTGTCAGTCTCTTCTTTCTAGGATCTGGATCATTGACCATGGCTGAAGGATCTCCATACATTCTCCTCTTGGCCCACTTCTCCTCCTACAGAATGCATGACCAGTGGTACCATTCATAACTCTGCCTATTGGGAAGATCTTCCCTGCCTACTACTGTTCAAGGTCACCCCTAAAAGTGGATATAATGCTGCCATAACCATATTCAGTTTTCACCCATGTACCAGAGAGATCACTTTGCCGACAAAGGTCCGTATAATCAAAGCTATGGTTTTTCCAGTAGTCATGTAAGGACATGAGAGCTGGACCATAAAGAAGGCTGAGCACTAAAGAATTGATGCTTTCAAGCTGTAGTTCTGGAGAAGACTCCTGAGAGTCCCTTGGACAATAAGGAGATCAAACCAATCAATCCTAAAGGAAATCAACCCTGAATATTTGTTGGAAAGACTGATGCTGAGGCTGAAGCTCCTATACTTTGGCCACCTGATGCACAGAGCTGACTCACTGGAAAAGACCCTGATGCTAGAAAGGATTCAGGGCACAAGGAGAAGGAGATGACAGAAGATAAGATGATTGGATGGCATCACCGACTCAATGGACATGACTTTGAGCAAACTCCAGGAGATAGTAAAGGACAGAGAAGCCTGGTGTGCTGCAGTCCATGAGGTGGCAAAGAGTCAGACACGACCTAGCAACTGAAGGACTGACAACAACCTACACCTCTGTGAACCTTCTCCTTTAGCTGGTTTTATAGGACCTCCCCTGAAAAGACAGAAGTATGAGTGAGGAAGAGGGTGCATGGGGGTCTAGGTTCCCTTTCGGCCCTCTGGTCTTCCTTGATGTCACTCTTTTGATGAATGGCTGCAGGGCCATCTGACATAACTGGGGAGGTCTGAAAAAATCCCTCATGAGCATTTCTGGATCCATGGCTCCTTAGCTCCTCACAGTCTAATAGTCTGTCTCTATTAGGGCCCAGTAATACACCAGGAAATGTTTCTCAAAGGTGTGTAATTCTCTTCTTTAGACGGCATATCCTCACCCCAGAAGGTCAGCACAGTGTGACTCTCCCAGTGGAGCTTGCTCCATACTGAACTCTGTGCTGAACAGATTTATATTTTCAACAAAGTCACCTCAAAACTCCGGTATAAGTGAGAGCTGTAGAAATGGAGAAAAATTTAAATAATTTAAGGAAGCGATGATATACTATTATGAGAATCGCTCTGTTCAACACTGGTTCACAGTCCTTGATCCACCTACAAGTCACTCCAATCCCTCCTGTAAATGGGCTGCTGGAAGGCCTGTCTCATCAGTCCTCCACATATGCTTGAATCTGAAACATTGCTGAGACTCTCGCTGGATCCCTGCTCTATGTGAGAGAACATAACAATATCTGGCAGGAGATCAGCCATGGGATTTCTTTGGAGGGAATGATGCTGAAGCTCCAGTACTTTGGCCACCTCATGCGAAGAGTTGACTCATTGGAAACGACTCTGATGCTGGGAGGGATTGGGGGCAGGAGGAGAAGGGGACAACAGAGGATGAGATGGCTGGATGGCATCACGGACTCAATGGGCATGAGTCTGGGTGAACTCTGGGAGTTGGTGATGTACAGGGAGGCCTGGCGTGCTGCAATTAATGGGGTTGCAAAGAGTAGGACACGACTGAGCAACTGAACTGACTGTACAAAACTAAGCAATCCAAAGTCCCAGATGTTATCAGAATAAATGAATAAAATGAGGATATATTAATTCAAACTCAAAATCACAATGACTTGGGTTCCTACCTGGTGTTTGATAGTTTGAACCTCAGCAGCCCACTTAAGGCAGCCTGTAATTATTTCTGGGAACCTGTGAAAGTGATGCTTCCCAGGATCAGACAGCCACCTAGCCCAATTCCACGGGGTACAACTGACACTGTGTTCTGGGTGAATGTCACTCCCCGGAGCACAGCTGAGATTCACAGTAAGTAAAATGTGAATGGTGTCCTTGCAATGGCGCAGCACTGACCCTGTGCCTTTAAGGTGTTCACAGACCAGTTCCCACTAAGAATCTACTATGTTCTTCCTCCTCTGCTTCAGGTGCCCCAGCCACTGTTGTCCTTGACATTGTCTAAAGGAGAACCACTGATACTAATGTTGAAGATGCCCATGGCAGCTCCCCATTACTCATGCCAAGGATGCAGTCCCTTAATAGTCCTAGCTCCATTGTTTGCCCATTTCAGATCAGGCTTGGGTTCTGTGCAGATATTCAGAGAAAGGCCTACTCCCTACAGTCATGGCACTTTGCTTCTCAGGCACTTAAGCCCAGACCTCATAGTCTTTCACCAAAGTGACCCATCAGCTTCCTGTCTCCATTCATTCTTCATCTCCTGCAAACAACTCTCAACATCATCCCTTACCAAGAGTCTGCTTTGCATCTGGTTTTGGGTAACCTGCCTCAATGTATATTACAAACATCTCCAT